>PNEQ01085456.1:0-34887 GCA_003012365.1 Medauroidea extradentata | reverse complement strand
ATAATAATGTGTCAAAAGTTCCTACCTTACCGAAAATAGGCTACGAAAGAACACGTTCTTGCATTCACAAGACATTTTCAACACAATCAAAATAGCTTATATTTGGTTTCTGCTCAGTTCAAGTGGTAACTGTGAAACTTTTTCAGCCTTAGACAAGGTTGCGAAGTGTTGACGTTCGTTCATCCAGCATTTTCGACTACATCTGCTTACTTTACCTAAACAAATAAAAGTTCAGACCCGTGACCACGGATTTGTGAAATTTATCTTGCTCGAGGGAAAGAAAAAATTAAAGCGCGCATTATTCTGCAGTCCGTTATTAACACTAGTGATAATTTAAAGTAAATCTCCCTCGTACCATTCGGCGGTTGATATCGGCGACTGCCAGCGCTGCAGTGTTTGCGTGCACGAAAGCTCGTGAGCTCGAGGCCCAACTCTGCGATACGAGCTTGAATTTACTCACTGTCGTATTGCCGGTGTAATAACGGTGATATATTAAATTCTGCGTAAAAGGTGGAAACCCACTGATAGTATATATACGGAGCAGTTTTTTTTCTCTCTGAATTTTTTTATTCGTTCCGCCTACAACACCAGCCGGCAGGATGTAATCTCTAAAAGCCCACATGGGTTGTGTTATTTTTTTTTTAAAACTGGGCTCAGCAGTTGGAAAACAGACCTTCATTCACCTCGTGTTATTAGCAATGCAGATTCAGCTCGGCGCTAGACGCAGAACGTGATTGGTGCATTCTTCTGCCTCGGCTGATCCAACGGCGTCGTGACGTACTGTTTGCTTTACGTCCTACTGCTTCTACCCTTCCTTCTGCGCAACCCTTTACGCATAGCTTTATCCATACCCTCCCCCCCCCTTCAACCATTGCTCCGCGGCCCTCCGACCCCAAGCACTCGTCTGCGAATGAGGACTCCGTGATAAATCGAGCTTATTCATGTCGGAGGACCTGGTGTCCCATCCATCAACGAACGAAAGGAAACCCACAACCTTCCCCTTACCTATTGCACTCCAAAAACTCTAAGCCCAAACCTCCTCTCCCGCCCCTTTCCCCGGGATATTCCGTTCCATCTCGTCCCATCTTTCATTTCGCCTGAGTGGAGACGGCACAGATATCGCGAGAGACAAAACCAGAGCTCGCAGCTTGGGATTGACGCCTCTGTGAACCTCTGCGGTCCGTGGTAAGTAATTAATGTCGACCTCCGCGTTGAATATCGTCTCTCAGCACAGTTGAAACAATCATTTACACCTGTCTTATCTAAACGTGAATGTTCCACACTCTTCCAACCCTCCACTATTTTTAGCCACCTGTTATATAAAACGCTTACACGTTAATAGCTATTTTATACTACTTACAAAATGTCTTTGTTAGTTTACATGATATATTTTGTAACACCACAGGTGATGTGTTACATAATTTTAAAAAGCAGTACATTATTGTATATGTTATTCACGCAACAATAAGCACTTTTAAAATCCTGGGTATTGTTATGATTACAGCAGATCTGTACAGCTACGTCCATTATCACGAGTTCGTAGTCTTCCATTTATCTAGGAAGTCGCTTTTCTTCTTGCCTGGGTTATGTATGATTTGTTACATTTTTTAATCTCAGTAAATCCCGCAAAATTTAATTTTAATCATGTAACGGAACTTCACACGTTTCCAACGTTAACATATTCATAAAATGTATTCCTAAATGTCGCATTTTCTTTATCGAAAATCGTAAGAAATTGCAAGCAGAAACTTTGGCTATACGATAAGCTACTTTAGTTTAAAAAAAGAATAAGTATGTAATATTTTCGTTTACAAAGAGCTTAAACTTTCCACATGTACAAAGGAAAATTTAATTAACTGAAGAGTTTTTAAAAAATTTTTAATTTTTTAGTATGTTTTAATATTTTATGCTCAACAGAAGCTTTTGGACTGTTATATGATTTTTCCTAAAATTATGGAACTATGTAAATACGATATAAGTATAATAATAAAATGATGACAATTATTTACGTGTAATTACTGTTTTGAATTGTAGCCACATCTGAACATTTTCATAAAGAATGTCAATAAATTATCGCGTTACATGCGCCTGTTTGAAAGACTAGACCTCTCTTCAAACGCTCTCATCCTTCCATACACACAAATTAAATACACGAACTCGAAAATTTATTTTGGTTCCACATTAATACAACATCAATTTTAACTTGTTAATGTTCAGTAAACTAGCATTTAACAAAGTTCAGTGAACTTACTTTATCTATCCTGAAGTGAGCTAGTGTTACTATTACAGCTGTGAAAAATTGCAAATAGGAGCGTTTCCTTCTTTGGAGTTAGTGGACCTTAGGTTGTTCTTTGCGTTTGAGGTACAGACACGGGGAAGGCGATAAGTCGAATATAACACGTTCGTCAAACACCTCATCGCCTCTAGGCGCAAAGGACTAAAATAGCATGCAGTGTTTTCGTAGAAGGTGTTTTTCAATTAGACTTCCAGTGATGACTCTGTTATTTTATTTGTGGAAGGAATGTGGTTAAGTCCACTGCGAGTTTACATGATTTTGTTTTTCGATTGGGGTTGATATATTCTCAACTTAAGAAGTCATTTTTGCACTTTTGAGGAGTTTGGAAATCATGTATTTAATTAGCAGACGGTATTTTTAAAATCATATCGACACAGTTTGAAGTATGTCTTCTTTTCGTAGATAAACGCATTAGAAACAATTTTAATAGTTATACATGAAAAAATACTTTCCCTATCACGCTACAGCACAGCTCACACGCCAGGTCAACTACTTCTTAATATTAAAATAAATATTATTACACGCATGTAAATTTTTAAATTTGTAAATAAGTTTCATTAGGTTTCTGCAAACAATTTGAGCAAAACAAAATACGTTGACAAGATTTTCAGCTCTTCACTGGAAAACGTTTTAACGTTAATAAATTATAAAATTCGTGTAGTTCTTTGTTCGTTGCGTGTGAAGAGCGCGAAGATTGTTGCGTTGTTCTCAATGTTTATTATAAACTATGACATAAGATGATATATGAGACACTTGGAGATTTCTCGGATTATTTCAACATGAAATGTCATGCACTTAGTCATCCTGCTGCCCAAGCTCCTGAAGTTCGCTATTGACTTAGTTACCGTTAAGCGATTTCGTGTGGATTACCGCACTCATAGAGTCTACCATAGTTTCACTCAAAGTATGAGGATGTAAAGAAGTGTGACTCTATCTGAACGACAGCGACACGTATGAATAAATAAAGTTTCATTTACCATGCGAGGCGGGTATGAAGTCGAAACAAGAGCGGCCGAGTTAACTGCGGATTGGTTACACATGCCGGTACATTCGTCCATATTTACAACACCGGAGTGAAGTGTAAACAACGGCGAGTTGCCGTAGTTTGTATTCCAGGGTATTTCAGTAGCTCTTGTTTACAGAAGTCGTCTGAAACTTTTACTGTCCTCTCGTTCCGGTTTACAACCCTTCATTTTCGGCGGCCCTGACATTTACCTCCTTACAGCTGCTTTGTCACGACTAGCCCCGCTCTGACCACATACTATGCCGTTCAAGAATGAAATAAAGAGATTGTTTCTGGGTAACACATTTGTAAAATCCCAACTTTTATCAACATGTTATGTTCTGGAACTGTTCACTTGCCCTAATTTGCTGTCGTCATGTTGGAAAATTCATCGATGTATCCAACAGTTGTTGAGGCAATCTTCGAACATCAGGTTGACGTTTTTGTTTTAATTTTCCGGTACGAATGAAATGGGATGAATCTGCCTATGTACCACGATATAATTCCAGTTGTACACTCTGGTAACATAAATACGTATAGCCGGCCTCCATAGCGCGGTCGGTGGCATGTCGGCCTACGATGATGGAGATTTTAGGTTCTACTACCAGTCAGGGTATGGGTGTTTGTGTCGTTTACCAAGGTTTAGATAGTTTGTAAATCATACATTACTAAGCCTGATGGCATAGAACAGTAGAAAGTTAATAAACCCCTTCAAATTAAAAAAAAGTTAAGAGTGTACATTATAACAGTAAATATTACTTCTTTTTTTTAAGTGCATTATTTTCATTAATACAAATGTGGTAACTTTACTTCCTTTGACTGCACAATTCACAATTGTTCAAGTTATTTATTTCAAATTTCAAACACTTCTGAGTTTTTGCTCGGACCGATTGATGTTCCGCTGCACATCCACCAACTACACCAGAGTTCGTGAGAACTTTCAGGAACTCAGCAATGGGCAGGATGGACAACCAGCCTTCAGCCCTCCAGACCTAGTGAGGCCTGATACAATGCGAGTACGGATCAGCGATGGAATGCCAGGTTGCAGGAAACGAGAATACAGATAGTAAATCCGTAGACCAACAGCATTGTCGCCACGTTTCCCACTTGCCAAAAATTGGAAATGATCTCGCCTGGAATAAAACCGGATCGCCGTATTAAGATGCGAGTAAACAGATCGGTTCGCCACCGCAGTGCCCATTTCTGACTAATATACAACTGTTTCTATGAAGTTGAAGACTCTCAATAGCCGCAGTAGTTTCTACGTACCTCACACCATGGCGATCCGGGTTCGATTCCCGGTTGGAATAGCTTCACCGACTTTCGCTCATGGATAAACACGACGGATGTAGTTCGTATGTAGTTATCTCATTGCATTCCTATTTTACCTTCTCCAGAGTTCCATCGCCCTATATTATCCCGTAAGTGATAACTTAGGGTCGGCCGACCTAGTTCATGTTATCTTTGTCGTGTTTATTTGACTAACGTGTGAGGTAAGTTTTACACTGCGCTGAAAATACAAACCTAGTTGTCACCAATTGCCATTTATGTCACTGAAAAGGGAGATGAATAGAAAATAAAATAGATATATTGAAATTAAAAAATTACGTAATTCATTTACAAATAATAACATCATATAGATTTTATTGTGTATTCTGTAAGCATTAAAAAAACTAATACTATATGTGCACTAACGTGACTTACACTGGGGCAGGAATTTGAATTGCTATTAATATGATACTTGTGAAAATATAGAAAATGTAAGCATTATTATGATTTTAAATTGCGTTCATGGTTTTATCTTTAAGTTGGAAAAAAACTGTGTTGGACGATGTACTATAGAGAAAGAATTAAAATTTTATAATTATACGAAATAATATTAATTTTGTAGACAGTACTTGTAAGTCCCTTTTCCTCTTGCGAACATTGTGCATCTCTCGTAGTTTTCCTATAACGGCATGTCGAAGTTAAGATTTGCGCGTTTTGAGATCATAGAACTATGTAAACCAACATACGTAGTGACAAGATTAGTATTTACGGATATACGTCATTGCTTGCGAATGTTGCCAAGTCGCAGATAAACCCACAAAAACATAATAATACGAATAATATCAAAACTGCAACAACATTGCGTAAAAAATTAATTAAATAAGACCAGATATGGTCGTTGTCGACACACACATAAATAATTCCAGAATACGAATATAGTCAGTATATGATAATAGAGACTAACAAAAACAAAAATTTACAGAACAAAGTATATGAACAGGACAACGATGTGTTGTTCTCGTCGTTTTTTGTCCATTATCGTTGTCCTGTTCATATACTGTGTTCTGTCTTTTTTTATTTTTGTTAGTCTCTATTATCATATACTGACTATATTCGTATTCTGGAATTATTTATGTGTGTGTCGACAACGACCATATCTGGTCTTATTTAATTAATTTTTTTCGCAATGTTGTTGCAGTTTTGATATTATTTGTATTATTATGTTTTTGTGGGTTTATCTGCGACTTGGCAACATTCGCAAGCAATGGCGTATATCCATAAATACTCATCTTGCCATACATTCCCATTGCAATAATCTTTCAAAGATAACATACGTAGTAAAATCTGAATGTATAAAAGCGAAATACCACTGATGAATTCATAAACGCCCACCCCAAATCGCTGAACCTAAAACCAGGAAATTTTAATATAGCTTCCCCTTAGCCCGTAGGCACCTATTAAGCGAATTTCGAAATTTAAGGAGGTGGAAAGGAGTGAAATGTGTTTTCAAATAATCCCTGATATATCATTAACAGGGAAAGCTATCAATATTTTCTTAACTTATATATATATATATATATATATATATATATATATATATATATATATATATATATATATATATATAGCCCGAACAAATGCATACCAACAAATTTTGCAATTTTGCAAAATTCGAAAATTAAGGGGGGGGGGAAGCAGTAAAATGTGATTTTTATATTAATCCTTGATTTCTCTTAAACCAGTTAAGATATTGGGGTGATTTTTTCTTTAAATTGATGCTTACGTAGATATCTAAAAGAATTTTCAGAATTTTTTGATATTCCAACTCTTAAGTTGTTAAAAAAAATTAAACGTGTTTCCAATTAATCATCCGTGTCTCCTAAGCCAGTTGAAATATTGAAATGGTTTTTGCTTTAAAATACAGCTTACGTAAATATAGGCTATAGGAAGAAATTTCAGGATTTATCGAAATTTGTCCTTTAAAGACGTTAAAAAATTAAAACATGTTTCCAATTAATCATCTGTATCTCTTACACCTGTTGAGATATCGACATGGTTTTCTTTGATAAGAATATTCAGGATTTTATGAAATTCGAAAGTTAAGGATGTGAAAAGCTGTAAAATGTTAGTCTCCCGAAAAGAGAGAGTGGCCTTGGAGAAATAATTCTAAAGTTGTTATTTTTTCCACATCCTATTAATAAATAAACCTCTTTGGGCTATGACACTCTAAAAAAATTTGTAAAATTTACAAAGGTTGTCTTTGTGAAATCATTAGTTTATAAAGTTACAAAGGTAAACTTTGTAATACTATATAAGGAATTCTTTGTGCATATATACCGACAGTTCCTGAACTGTCATTTTTTTTTTGCGTAAAATATAACGAGGCTGTTCTTTCTAGTCGCATAAACTTTTGTAAACGTTGAAAAATATTCCTTGTAAAATTATTAGTTTATAACGTTAATAGGATTTCGTTTACAAAAAAAACTTAGAAAAAATAAGTAGTCCACGAAAACCATAGGTTCGACGGAAATAACTTATGCAAATATCACAACATCTGGAAAGCATTTTCCAGAAATAAAATGAATGTTTATATTAATTGCGTGCTTTGAAAGAACTAATTATTACTGAACTGTACATTTAATGTACAGAAATAAATAAAGACTAACCAGCTCAAACGCCTAGTGGTCGCCGACCTCCCGTAACTCAATTGGAGCCGACCCCCGTGGTTCAGTTGGTTGAGCGGCTGACTTTGGTGCGAGGGGTTCTGGGTTCGATTCCCAGGTCAGGCTGGGTGTTAATTTGTGTGTTTGTCCATTGGGTCTCAAACCTTGTCACTATACAAATTGTCTCACGAAAAGTACTGGGGTCACTCGAAATATGTCACATTAAAGGGGGGAATGGTTGCTGCAGTGTTGATGTGGAAGATTCCGCATCGCCGCTGCACCAAACATTATTAAAATAAAATAAAAAGTTGGTTAAGCGACCGACTCAGATACGAGGGGTTCTGGGTTCGATTCCCAGGTCTGGCTGGGTGTCAAATTTATATATGTCCATTTCGTCTCAAAAAATTGTCTCTCTACAATTGTCTCAGTGGTCTAGAGGTAAGATGAGTTGAGTCTAAACAAGAGGAGAATGGTGCGAAACTTAGCACCTCCTTTATTGTTTTTATATTTCATGTAAACGTTCTTTAGTCAAAAGTTGTTTGATAAATAAAGTACAATGACAATTTATTTTTTTTCCTTATTGAAAGTACAACTACACGACTATTCCTTGTAATTTTACAAACACATACTTTGTATTTTATTATAAGGACAAATATTGTAGTTCTACAAGGAATTTCTTTGGCAACTGGGTTTCCAAAGATTTTCTTTATAAAATTTCATTATTTTTTTACATTTTACGAAAGAAGAATCACGGCCCTGGCTTGAAGCACTCGTTCGGGTAGGCCTATTATGTAAGTCTGTGGTGTGGTGGGTTTCGGGTCCGTATCACGAGTAAGGATTTTACTTAAATTGATTGATTTGCTATGAGAGTTATTATGTTTGTGGCGTAAAAATCTTTGTTTCAAACAGATTAAGACATATACGACATAAACAGAGAGTATAAACCACTAACCATTATTTTAAACATAGTTACTGTTTACATTGCACTATTCTACGCGGGCAATATGAGTTATACACGCGAGCAAGCTGCGGGCACACTGATTGTGAAATAATAAACACTGAAAATATGTGTCATGGAATACGTGATTTAAGCATCTACATTAAAATATTTTTTTTGTATTTAAAAAATTTCTATAAATCAAAAAAGTGACAGAAATTTTCGTAATTTTTCCGTAACTTGAAATTTGTAACTTTTTGACGTATCGTTTGTATTCTGATTTTGTAATGACTACGTACGAGGTAATGGTAGTGCTATCAAAACCAGACTACAAACAAATATTGTACAACGATATTTGCAATAAATCACGGTACAGCCAGAAAATTTAAAGTATAACCTCCAACCGTGTACAAAATTAACACAATTTCGAACAAATATTTAATTATGGACATTCATTTTAAACATGTTTAATGAACCGCTGCAACATTTTGCTAATAAACACCGAACATTCCACATTCCGAGCAAGTGTGCCACAGAACAATTATACCAATGTTTTTGAGAAACGTTATTTGCGTGCAGTGGCGTATATTCAAAATGCATTAATTAGTAACTTGCCCTCATTGCAAACACGTTTTTAAAACACTCCAAAACATGCCTGAAATTGTTTTGGAAAAACATAGAAAACTGAAATCAGAATAGTCGGTTCGGGTTTCCAACCCGTTTCCTTCCATAACGCTTGTTGAACGTGTTACTGCCGAACTACCCCGCCTTATTTACGTGTACGGTTATCGCCAATTTAAACATCAGCGAATAAAGAACATTTTTGTATACTTAGAGCTTGTACCCACTCCGAATAAAATAGCTGAATATTTGTCACCTGAATATGCTATCCAAGGTATAATCCAACATTTGTGTATTAAACCTCTGAATAGTAACAAGAAAGCTGTTCGGTACTTATTGAGTGGTACTTAGGCTAGTATTGTCTTAAGTTGGTATTAACATTCTAGCTAAGCGCATGCTGTTTCGTAAAAATTAGCTTAGTGAAGTCAGTGAAGTTAGGCAAACGCCAAATATTAGAAAGAGAAGACGTGGACTTCCGACTTTATTGATTTAGTAGTAAATACTGAGATAGTTAATAACTGCAATATGCAATTAAAATGTTAAATACGAAACGTGTGATATGTAGTTCAAAATACATAAAAAATTTATTTTAAATTAAATCACCAGTAAAATATAAACATTAAGATTTTTAAATATATATTCCTAAATTATCATATGATGAAACTAAAGATATTAAATAAAGAACTGAGTCAGACGTATTTTGAAAATTACGTTACATAAGTAATTTTAATACTTATGTGGCTCTGCTGGACTAAATTAATTTTAACCAGTAGAAAGTGAAATTATTTGTTCTTCCTACAGTACAAGAATGGGAAAGAATGAAATTAATTAAAATTATCGAAAAGAAAACTAATGATTTTTAACTATCTTGAGTAAGAAAAGTATATGTCAACCTGTAAAAGATTTCTGAATTATTTTTCTGTACAACATTATTGGGACAGTATTTACTTATTGCACTTGAAAATACTAATATTTATTGTGTGTTTTACTCGACGGTGATTATGGAGGTATCAACATTGTTGAGCCATACACGGCAACCTCTTAAGTCTACAAAAATCTGCAAAGTGTGTCTATAGACACATTCGTGTTGCTATATTCTTTGGATCTCTTCAAGTAAGTTTAGGTTGGAGATTCCAGCAACCAACTTTCGACGCAGTTTGCTGATTTTCGTAGACATAGAGGTTGACGTGAAAGGCACAATAATGTTGATACATTTTTCTAATGTTTATCACAAACACGTGATGTATCTTTAGTATAGGCCGTTCGGAATAAAGTGAACACTAAATATGTAACCTTTGAAATATATCACTAGCTGTTACTGCATATAATTCAACATTACCAATAGTCACCTTACTGCTTGTATGGTTGGCAACGAAATAACACAACATAGTTCCGTGTTTATTCGTATTTAAATACAACAATACTGAAACTAAATCAACCGACAGCGATATAAATGTATTTTATATAATTAATAAACTAATTTTTTATCGAACTATATATGTACCTATCAACTGAACAATTTATCTTACACGCGCAAACATAAAGTGACGTGTCCCAGGAGGTTAGACTTTTCCCGTCGTTAGCCGTTACATGTGGAAATATACAAATTGGCTGGAAATAGATCATTAGCAGGGCTTTCTCGAGTGCTCACTTTATTCCGAACTGCCTATACGTGTGCAATTTATTTGTTACTCGTATTGGAATGAAGATTTTTTTTTAATTTGAAACAATTTAAAATTTTCGGTTAACCCTGTTCTAATTTTAAGTTAGTTTTAAAATGTTGCCAACGATTGTATAATGCTATTCATTACACAGTTTTCATTTAGCATTATATCCAATGAAGTATCTTAAGTTTCATACCTAGTTCTCTTTCCAAACTTTTCGCTGTGTCTGATGCACTTCTTCTAGAATCTCAGGTATGAAGAGAAAGTGTATTTTTTTTAAATAACAGTACTCATCATTTCTTGACCAGTAAGCATCTTCGTCTGAAATTGTTATGCAATATTTGTTCCTTGCTCTTATAACTTTGACAAACAAGCTGCGAAGATCTCTTCTAGTCACATCTGGGCGAGAAGTTTGAATGTTGTACATATTGTATCTAAGGAAAAATTTCAGTGCTTCAACATATATAATAATACTAATACATATCAAATAACGATAATTTACTTCCACTAGACAAAAAGCTCATGATGAATTCCCGACCGGCACGACATTTTCTTCCTACGTAGGCTTGCATCGTGTAATTCCTATATATGGTTTTAGTGGAAGCACATTAATGTTGGCATCTACAGTAACGTTTTTGCCACTTGTCCATTCTCAAAAGCCGCTGTCGGTAACAAGATAAAATATGAAAATTACACAACCATCTTCAACTCACTGGCTAAAATGTCAGTCGTGACGGCTTGCTTTGCTGGATAGTTGGTGCGCAACACATACGCGCACATCTTCTACGCATTCTCACAAAAAAAAACGCAGTTGACATTTTGTATAGGCCTAGTGTTTATCAACATTCATATCTATATTTGTTGAGTAGAGTCAACTGTACACCTGTGATTGCTCTTTTTGGATTTAAGGTTTAATGGTAAAATAAGTAAAAAACATGGATTTTTAAGCAACATTAAAGTAAAGAAGTGAACGACAAATCACTTAAAAACTAAGCTTTGAATTCAGAGTTATACTCTTTCAGAAAAAAATATGGAATGCTTAAACTCAACCTTGAAACTAAAACATTTTACAAAAGTCTACCCCACTCGCTAGTTGAGAACTTCCTTGTACACACAAACAGTAAACGGATTTAAATAAAATTGGGTAGATTTGAAACTTGATAAAGTAGACTAAAATGAAAAATTTTTGAACATTCTAAAAACCGGTATTTCAAATTTTGGTGCGAACAAATCCATTCGCGAACACTGTACGGCGTTCTTACGAACCGCCCAAACTTCTCTGACCGCTCTAACTTAGTCCTTCGTAAGTGACATATACTCGTGGTGCACCTGGGTACTATTCACCTCTGGTAAATAAATAAAATAAACGTCCAATGAAGAAAGTTCCCTGGGGCCAGGGTATCACACATAGAATTGTAGACATACGATTGGGCGCCCATAGGCAACTGTCTGCCCCGAAGAAGGACATGAAATGAGATCCTACAGTGGAGAGGCAACGGAATGAGAAGGTCAGGGGAAACGAGAGATTCCCAATACAAACCCCGCCGATCATCGGCATCGTCCGACACTATTCCCACGAGCGAAATACCGAGGTTGGAACCTGGATCGCCTTTAATAGAGGGCGAGTGCTCGACCTACACCCCTAGTATTGGTCTAGGACAGTGACATAACTATGTCACTGCTGTACGCCGCCGAGCCGTCACTGGCAGATCTCCCCTGGCGACCAGACACACGGCCGGATGAAGGGCAGCGATCAATAGCGGGGTCGTACCTGTTGATAGCCCGGCTGTCACGACTCCGCGAGGAGAGATATTTATTTACAACCGAGTAGCTGCGCGTCCGATAAACCAGTTTCCTCGAGCCTGTTTCTCCTGAACTGCTCTCTGGCGTCGCGAGAACGTACCTGCTGCCCGAGTCCATTTATGTACACACGCTTAGACACGCTCCAACAAGTTGAATGTTTTTGTCGGTATTGGCTAGTATTTATTTGAAAAACGGTTTCTCTCTTGAGCATGTCCAATTATAACTGTGCCATTTTAACACAAAACGTGTGTGATCTGTCCTACAACTCTTCACACGTGTTACAAATTGTATCATACAATAACAGTAGTGTAAAGAGTGTGTAGTTTATTGGAGTTTTAGCTGTTTTTTACTTCTTTCGCCATTTTCCAGTGTCTCTGCATATGGTATATAGTTTCGCGATTAAAAAAAAACCTTATACCGCGTTAACAGTTATAAGATTAGACTTCCTTGTAACGAAAACAGTTACTGATGTAAATTGTAAACGTTTATTTCGGGGAAGTGTTAGATAATTTTCTTGTATAGTTTGTATCCGAACCATAAAATATAGTCTAGTTGTATTATAAAAATGTTCTCTTTAATAAAACATAGGAAATATTCGTAATAACCTGCTTGACACAATAATAATGGGATCTTTCATTAATTCGTCATGCAGAATCGTTGCAAATGAATTACAGACGGACGTTCAAGACAAGTCCAATATACAGAATGTTTCATATTAACATTTAAAACTCCCTGAAGCGACGTAGATGACTTTGAGACAAGTAACTTGATATAGTGTGCATGGGGTCGCAGATGTCGGGAAAAGGCCTACAAATGTATCATATAATCAGAACTGTGACGTCACCACGCACGGCATAACTTGAGCTACGGGGCTCGTCAACTCCTACGCACACTTTGAACATTCAAAGCAGTAAGGAAAGTATCTCGTCAGTGTGGCTCCACGTCTACGTGTGCGGCTCGTGTCCGAAGGATTGGTGGTTAGAACCCCGAGCCCGTGGATCTCATGGTTTATTTCCATTTTTCATGATTTGGCCTTTTTGTCACGGCCATGTGTCACCAAGCTGTTTGTTTACATGACTGGATTGCGTTTAACGAATAGGATCGGAAGAGCTCGGAAACGTTTGTGTTAAACTTGATACGCTGGGGCATTTCTTATTCGGACAGAAGTTCTGTAGTGGGAATTATGTGATCCATTTATAGGGCTTTTCCCGACATTTGAGACCCCATGTACCCTGTATAAAATTACTTGTCTCAAAGTAATCTACGTCACTTCAGGGAGTTTTAAATGTTAATATGAAATATCATGTATAAGATGAACATACAACACTATTATGATCTTCAAAATTCATTACAACATCTCAACGTTGCCACATTTACAAAAAATATTTTGAAACAGAAGTTATTGCAGAAAATCGATCAATAAAATATAGAATCTAGTTCTCCCCCTTAAAAATACATAACTAATTTTACGTACATGCCGTCACCTTTACTCAAGTGTAACTGTTGCCTGTGATTTCAGTACATACTTTCCTAGAATCCCTCAAAGCGTTGAATACCACTCTTATGTCCTAGACGATATTATGCTATTTTTCACTTATTTCTTGAGGACAACTATATGCAGTTGGTCAAAATACGAAAATGTTTGAGAGGCGCGTTGCCTTGTAGAAATCCCCTTCTCCTTTGTCGTGAAACAGACGACAGCAGTTATAAACGAAAATCCCTCCATTCCCCGAAACGAATGGAGACAAAAGTGGATTTCAGTACAACATGTGAGAGATTTTAAAAGCTCTCCATGGAACTGCTGTCAGTGAAAATGGAGACCGATTGAAAAAATCCATTCATAGTGAGTCACAGCCGCTCCAGGTCTGATAATATCGTGACTAGGGCAGACACGCTACCGAAGTCAGACACGTTCTGATGCAAGACGCGATCAAAGTATTGCTCTTTAAGAGGAAGTACTTCCAGGGAAATTCTCAGTTACACACACGCGTGCGTTATATTTCATCGGAACCCGTCAATGTTTAATTAATTTTATTCATCAATCATGTACATATCTTTAACATTTTCAACTATAGGTTAATGACCTAAACAAACAAGTAACGGACTCACAAATTCAGAGTATTTTGTATCAATTTTTGTACGTCCACTGTGGGGAAGTGGGGTAACGATTAATGTTGGATTAATATCAGACATTTTGACTGCAATAGTACTCATAGTGATATCTCCTCTTTTAATCGAAATAAAATTGTGTTCTGAGTCTGGGAGCGCGCTAGTATACTAAGGTCGATAATTGCACGCACACGACTTGTCTTATAACCTCTATCAGTGGCGGTTATTACTTAGGAGCATCTTTACACGTGAACTCCTGCATCTACCAACCAACTTTAATTAAATAGGCCTACTAGTACCTAATAGGGAAAACCGACGTAAAACACTAGCTAGCGTTCTCTAGTTTGTCATAGGAAATGAAAATCGAAATAAAATAAATATACTTCAACTAACTTTAGTACAAGTGACGAAGTAAAAAAAAAATTGGGAGATTAAGAGTGAATTTAAGCGGGAGATTTACGAAAAAAAAAAAACTTCTTGGATATGTGGATGCTTTATTGTTTTCCCTGCCTGATATTTGCAAAACGGAGTGTTTAACGGAGTTGGGCAAGTTTCAGCTTCTCAGATCTGAATTACGCAAGACAAAAAATAAATAAGCATCAATGTGAAGAAATACATTTGAATTCCGTTCTGGAGTTTCAGCTTATGGGTATATTATACATTCGCCAGCAATTTGACAGTACCTATTGTTTGAACATTACAAAACATAATGAGCAAGCTACGAAAAACCGTTACGTGATGCCTAAAATTATAGACTGTATCATTGTTTGCGTGGCGTCTCTGAACTCGCGCGTCAATGTGCTGACGAGAAACTGTATTCTGCTAATCCTGTTTTTTTTTTTCATAGGTTTAATTATTTTTTAAACATAGTTAGACACATTTTTCAAGGACCACCTTACAGACGAAATTGCTTTTAAATATGCTTCTAAATAATACCAAAACTAATTGCTATATTGAATGCCCTACATCTGAAAAAAAAACACCAAAAAAGAAATCTCAAGGACAAGTTATGTTTCAGTGATCGCAGACGAAACGACAGATATATCGTTGTTGTTCCAAATGGTTATTGTTTTTCGCTGTGTGTTATCTAACGGGCGAGCAGCAGAACTATTCTCGCAGTTTGTAAATCCTCCTGCACATGACGCTGTGTCGATCGCAGAATGTATACGTACTGGTCTAGATAGTAGCTATTGTTGACAATCGTGAGAATGTTATATCTCACAGCTATGAAGGTAATAAGTGAAGTTGAATTTCAACTGATTCTATGGGTTACAAAGAGTTTAACTGGTGGCCACGTTATTTTAACGATATCTCACGTGATCAAGACATCTTTCAACAGCCGCCAATGTGAAAATATGAAAACGGTAAGAACAAAACACATTAAAGACATTTTACCTTGCGTAACAAGTTTTATACAAGAATGAAAAACGGTTCTTAAAACATCACGTATGTTAAATTTTTTTTTTCCAGCTAGTTGTCCATTTTATAATGAACATGGCATGGACAAATCATATTAAAGCCAAGTCAACTAGATTTGTACTGAGTTTTTGAACTTCATAATAATGGTGCCTGATGTATCTCGTGTGATCAAAACAATTCTAAAATGGCCACCATTTTAAAAATATACGAATACAACACGAATGAATGTCTAGTGGCCTTACTAATTACTGTGTGTACCAAGCCAGAAGAAATATGAACTTCGGTTCAGGAGTTAAAAGTTCTCAGGCAGGTAGAGGGGGTCACACACACACACGGATACACATACCAAGACCACACACACAGCCCAACACATACTCACACACATAGAAACACACACACACATGGTAAACTGATCTCAAAAGCAAATTTGGGTAGGGGGGGGGGCGAATAAACTAAAAATATTTACATTTTGGTGTGTGAGTAGGCGAAAACTACAGGATACAAAAATTTCTTTTTAAAGTATTATAAGTAATGTGTACTTCTTGAGCAATATTCGGTTCAAATAAAATGTTACCAGTATTTTCCTCCGTACCGGTCTAAACGAGTGAACGTGACCGGAGAGGACTCTAGAAAATGAATCTCGGAAGTTATTCATACACGTGTGGGTATTTCAACCGTAGAAGTAAGTTACTTGTCATTAACTAGAAAAAGCGTGCCCAAGAATTTAAGTGTAACCGGCTGCTCAGTCAGCTAGTAAATGTCAACATTTAAATACAGTTAACATAATGGTTAATTGAGAAGGTTTGCTGTCTGAAGTTAAATGGCACTGAGACGAGCGAACTGACACACGAACCAAATGCCACATTACCCAAACGCTCCAAGCACCGAACAAGAGTGCCAACTTTTCGTCCAACCGATTTTACAGCGAGTTTTTGGTGATGGCCATAAACTTTTATTGATAGGAAACCTGTAGAAAATATCAATGTACAAAGAAATAATTTTTGATCATAACTATATCCTGGTAATAAGTACGTTAATATGAAAATGCCTTATTTTTAACTACTGTGGAAGGCTTCGAAAGAGAGTTTATAATCAAGGGCCTAGAGTTTGGTAATAAGACCATTGCAACGAAGTTGTATCAACCACTTTCGTGTACAACTACAGTTCTGTTTAATGGCCACAGATTAGATGTTTTTGTTTATTTCAAACGTCAGATACTGAAAAAGACTTGTGTTGTTGCAGTTAATTTATTCTGGTTGGCGCAGTTAAATGAACGAGGCCTCTCCAAGATGGCACGACGCCAATAACTAAGAACAAGAGCTCCAGATGTACTCGAACGGCGTTGAATCAAGTAAATGCAAATATCTCTTCAGGAAAATATCAGGTCCCTAGTTTTAATGTGCGTGGTACTTTGCCAGTGGTATTCCGCACTCGCTGAAGCATACTTCCTTTAGCACATTCAGCATATGAAGAATACTTTGTTTAAGAAATGGTGCGTGGTAGGCGACTGCCAAGCGACACACTTTGTTTGTGTTTATATACTAATATATATATATATTTATATGTTTATATGTATATATACATATGTACACCTTTTTGTGTACGTACACATATGTGTATTTGTACTCACACACACACACACACACACACACATATATATATATATATATATATATATATATATATATATATATATATATATAGGCCAAATATATTACTTGCAGGGTGTATCCGGTAGGTTTTTTTTCAGTAATTTAAGTTATTGGTTTAAAAGTTTCTAGGTTTGCAGAATGCAGTATAAGAACCGTATATACGTTACTGTTTCGCAGAGTTTCGCATATGCAACCTGCCTATTTAACGATCACCGTGGTTTGCCTATCTTCAGGCGAAAGACGGTTAAAATGTATCTGTGTTGCAGCATGGAGACTTGTACGGGGAATGCTTAATAAGGTACCTGAGTTGTAGTTGCAGATCTGAGCATCCTCTACTGACCATAATATTGTGTCGATGTTATACTCCGTAGTTTCCCTTTTCGTTTATGTGTCTTTTAATGCAATATATGATTTTCTGTTTTTTTTTGTATTTAGAATTCAGAATGATTTGTATTGTACTGTAATGTATTTGTGTTCTTTTGTATATGACATTTTTCAGTATTTTATATGTTATGTATTGGTGTGTGTAAAGAAAGAAATATTATTTGGGATTTTACGCAATGTTTTAGTAAGCTTACAAATACTTTTATTTCTATTATCCACATATAATTTACCAACAACATTTTCTTAGTAGTCTCTGATATTTTCGGAGGGTAGAGTAGAATTCTCTTCTATCATCAACGCTAATGAAAATAGTGGGTAGTGTTTATCGTTACGTACCTGCTGTTATTACCAAAATAACATAGTTTACTTAATAGCTGATTAACGAAATTTCGCCGTTTCAGCATACTGACATTTTTGATAATGTCAGCGATATAATGCATCAATGATATATATTATTTCTGTCCTTCTTTACCTGTAGCACTTTTGAGTTTTTGATATTTTAACAGCAGTAGTGAATCACAATTTTATCAACGCGTTTTGAATCTACCAGCGAAAATTTTGCAGCAAAAATTAATTCTTATATGCAATATTTAAGCTATTCTATAGTCCAGTTCAACGCATATAAAAAGGCACAGGTCGATACCATGCGATACTCTTTAGACGAAATACAAAAACACTGGCGTCTTTCATAGTTTGATTGATAACATTCGTCTTTCATTGCATTAATGACTCGAATTGAAAAAAATCTCTACAAAAATAAAACCGAAGTACCTTACAACTTACCAAATAGAACGTAAAATTAAAATGGAAGGAGCACATGGAGATAACAGAAGATGAGAGATCTTTCAAAAGACATAACGAAGTGGATGGTGTAAGAAGAATAAGAACCGTAACACTGTGTTCTACCTACAATAGGGATTTCAGACCGGCAGACATAAGAATCGAACGACAGAGACAAATTACAGATGGCGATCAATTATGGGTGAAATGTTCCACCGTCAACAAAAAACTGTTATCTTCTTTAAGGATTGTACTTATTATTTCTTCCAGATGAATTGTGACTCGCAGGAATATTTCATTGCTTCTCGTTTGTTACTGAATGGCTTACGTTCAAACATGCTATAACTGTCAGGATAAAGGCTCATTACTTTAAGGCTATTCTTCCTTGTTTATATTGTTTCCACAATAATTAAGTCAAAACAAGAGTAAATTAAAAAAAAACAGTTTGGTAGTTTTGTTTCAAATGGTTTTCACTATGTCGGCAATTTTCTTCAAGACAGTAAGTGCTATGGTTTTAGCTAATTACGTAATTAACTAATTTTATGTTAATTGACTTATTAATAAAAAATGTATAATTGCCTGTCTTGAAAAAAAAACTGTCACGGCAAAAAACATTTTATGGGAGATGGTGCGCCAGAGTAGTGAACTTTCAAAAATTGTACGTAACTTTTTCCTCTCGCTTATTATCGAAAAGCGAGGTTTGAGAATCCAGAAATGGTACTTTTGTACACCTTCTTACTTTATTACATAGTCATAGACTGTCTTATTTTTGAAGCAGCGATGGCAGATAGGAAAGGAGATATTTTTCCTATATGACATCAGTGCTCCAAAAATAAGAAAGTCTGTGACTATGTAATAAAGTAAGAAGGTGTACAAAAGTGTAATTTACGGATTGTCGAGCCTTGATTTTCTGTAATAAGCGAGGGGAAAAAATTATCTCGAGAATTGTGAAAATTCTCTGCTTTGCCACTACATCCCCCTTAACACAAAATGTCAAACAGATGTTTGATATCTGCATTCGTTCAAGCATAAAAAATAAGTTTCACAAAAACAGAAAAAACATTGGAGCATGAGCTTTAAAGGCCCTAGCCTGCTGGCTTGAAATAACGAACTTCAAATACATAATCAATTTTAAAGTAAATAAAATACAAACAAATTAATTTTATTTTTAACTCTTTCAAATGTACGTATTTGCATTAAATTTCTTTATAAATATGAAAAAAAAAAGAATATTAACAATGTTCTCATAAATTTTTTGTTGAAAATTAAAATTTTATTTTAAACAGTTTGTACTAAAAATAAGCGAACGGCCAAGTTTGTCACGTGAAATTAATATTTCGGAAATTTTACTAATAACATTCTTGTTTGCAGAATTAATATTGCTAACTGTAGAACTGAAAAGTGATTAACTTGAACATTTATTAGTTATTAAAAATCTGTGGCTGCCAGCCTGGTGGACAGGGTCCTTAACATCTGATCCGGTCAAACATAAAGTTGCTTGGCATGCATACAATAAAGCTATAAGAAACATATCGAACATACATTGTTTTATACTTATTAATACTCAGTGAGCATACCGCTGTTTTCCGCTTCCTGGAATTCTATTCATTCAATTGTAAACAAACGTCAGGGCTGTAATTTATATAAACATGTATGTATATATGTGTAATTTCCAAAGCGAAATCGTGAAATGGACCAATAGTGCGTAGTAAGAAGAGCATAGTACGCTTCTGTTACGGCGTACAAATTATCACGCTCCGTGTACACTGCGGGAACTAAATTTTACTGTGAAGATAGAATTAATGAAATACTTGACAACATATCGGTAGCAATTTGAAATGCCCCCTTCATACTCTGGTGTGTCGTCAATTAAAAAGCTACACTCCTAGGCGCAGTAGCGTAACTTTCCACGGCTTATCACATGTGTCGGTGTTTGGTGCTGTAAAGGAAGTATTACTTGTCATGCCTGTACATAACTCCCTAGTTAGCAGCGGAATAAGCATAGTGATTGCGACCATGCGGTACTGTCTTCCATAGTGCAGCGAGGAGATAACTTTCTACTAACTTGACATCTATCGCTCATCTGTTGCTCCGCTCAGATCACGGTCTTGCGTGCGAGATAAACTACTGATTCACCTGACTTTGCCGTTGTTTAACACAATAATGTTTTATCTGCTGCATGGCTAGTTGTACTGTGGTAAGTTCTGTTTACTGAAGGCTTCAGTAGTCAGAGAATGGTAATTTCATGAAAAAATAAATAAAAAAGTTTTGGTACCTTTTTCAAGGGTTCTCTTATCGTATACCTAATACTGAGAGCAATGAATAAATTCTCGTATCACACGAAACAGTAACTCACTTTACTTACTATAAACACCATTACAAAACGTCGGCACACTGAATAAACGCTTTCATAGTGACAAAAAAAAAATAATTTATCGTTATGAACCCCAGAAAATTTGTTCTTAGTGGTTATATAATTTTTTGTTGTCACTGCAAAACTTTACTAGGCGTAGATAAAATTTTTTCAGTAACCACAAAAATAATTTGTTGAGGTCCATAACAACATAACATTTTGTGGCCACAAAGTCTTCTCCTACTTTAAGTGTATAGACCTCACACATTATATAAATATAAGGCACTGAAGATAAACATTTTGAACAGTTTACCTCTTAAACAGGCATTTATAATTGCTGTTCCCTATGCGACGGTATTAAATTGTAGGCTACTGACCGTAATATGGACCTACAGAAAGTCCTCTCGTATCTTCCTTGTGTGTAGTTTATAACTATTTCTCAGGCCAAAATTTTCTTATTTAACATTTAAAAATTAACAGGCGCTGTAATACATGGGCGTAAACATTAGTTGAATGCAGTGCGACTTTCCATTGTAACACGTTAAATGATTAATTGTTCTGAAAGAATATAATTGTGTGCATCACTTTATGCCGATTGTAAGTACTATTTTGAAGAGATCGTATGTGCAACGAAGTACGTCAAAAATGGGTAAGAACATAAGCTAAATGTATGTATTTCACGAAACATCTACTGAGATGACAGAACATATTATTTGCGTTATTATGTAACGTTAAGGAAATCGAATTAAGGCGGCCGCCTACCACACGCTCCGAAAGAGTTGCAGCGTTTTCGTTAACAGGTTTATTTTCTACGTAAATATTCCACGTGCACCCATTGTGCTGAAGTACGAAAAGAAAATAAACTTCAAACAAGGTCGGAACCTCATTGTTAAGACACCGCGTTTACTAAAAACACAGTTTCTAAGCCCTCCAACATGACTAAAAACAGCCTTTTCAGACAGTCGTACTTCAAAATGTACTAACCGGATGTATGTGAAACTCAGATTGCGACCTGCACTAAGCTTAGTTGCAGACTTTCCACCATAAAAGTACATGGTCACCGCTTAGTGTCCCATAGTAAAAACTTTTCGGCGGGAAGCTTGCACGTTAGTTCAGCGCTTGGCTCGTTGAGGCAACGTGGTATTTGATTCATTGTGCTTCAAGGTCGACCTTACTGCTCCGTCGCTTTTGAGCCTCTCACGCACGAGTATAGGTGGCGCCCTTAAGTGACAGAATTACAGGAAAACAATTAAATTTTATTTATAAGTATAGTTTCCGCTGTCCACTTTTTACCTGCAAGGATCCTCAAATTGTTTAGAACAAAAATGTCTAAATAGTCCTAATTCAGAACCTCTCTTTGCAAAACATTTATCAAATAAATTATAACTTGCCTGCAGTTGTTCTCCCACAAAACCATTAGTGTTAAAAATAACCAGTGTCGTATAGGGCAGACGTAAATTACAAACAAATACTAACTAAATATTTTCAGGTGTAAACGTATTTAAAACTAAAGTGATACGTAATACAAAGACAAATTTTCTAAGACCACTTTAGAAAGAGAATAAATTTAACACATCCAGTTATTTAGGAAACTTAACGAAATATATACATAAAAAGAGCATTTACTTTCATTAAAAGTAATACAGAAACCAACAATCCGTGTTTACGCCAATATGTCGTGTTTCATCAATACAGGAATCTACGTCTGTATGTTTGTCGTGTTTATGGGTTTCTCGACAATAGTTAACTAGGTTCCTCTCAGTAAAATAAATACCAGATGTGATAAGCTGCAGATTTGTTTACAGCGCAGAGCAACTTTCGTCTGCAGACAGTAAAGAGTAGAGAACATGCTAACCTATGTACGAAGAGTACTTCACTCTAAATCTGAATTAGTGAATATTCACTGATTCACGCTGACGGATAGAGCAGTTTCAACAAATTGAATCAGTGAGAAACCACAGTAAAATCGGTAACTATTCACTGATTCCGATAAAGAGTGTCAACATTCCAAAAGTTTATTAGTGAATGTCCACAGATTTTCCAGTAATTTTTCACTCATTCAATTAGTAAAAACTGTTATTTGAAAACAGCTGGAAAAACTGTGAATATTCACTGATTCACTTATGAAATCTTGACACTCCTAAAGGAAATAAGTTAATATTCACTAATTAAACAGTTACTATTTTCACTGATTAAAATTGTTGAAACTGCTCCGTTCATCATCGCGAAGCAGTGAATACTCACTAATTCAGATTTAGAGTGTTGTATATATACATATGGCATAAGCGACTGACCTGGCAGCTCAAGGAAGTTGGAGGTACGTCGCTGACGTAGGCGGGCGCCGGCCGTGAAGTTGAGCGGGCCAACGTCCTCATTGGACAACTGCGACGCCTGTGATTCTCGGGAACCGCGACGTGAAGCTAGCAGCGCCAGGCCGCCCCCCGCCGCCCCCTTGACGCTGCCTCGACGTCGTGGTGACGACGGCCGCGACAAAGACGTCACCACTGTGCTGCACTCTTCCTCTGTCAGCTCGGTGAGGTCGGACGTGGAGCGGCGACATCGCGACCACGACGAGCTACTAGTAGTGCTGCCCTCGCGCGCCGAGCCCACTGACGCCCTACGGTGTCGTGTCGTCGTCGTCGCCGGCGGCGGCGGAAGTGGCGTGGGGCTGGCCGGCGAGTTGGGGCTCCTCACCTCGAAGCTGAACTGGTTGACGGGGCTCCTGGGGGATCTGGGCCGACCTCCGGGGCTCTTCGGCGACCTTGGACGTCCTCCTGGGCTTCTGGGAGACTTAATGCCGGGACCGTACTGGTCCTCGGGGCTGACGGGGCTCTTCACTTCGAAGCTGAACTGGTTTACGGGGCTCCTGGGAGATTTCGGTCGACCCCCGGGGCTTTTCGGAGACTTTGGTGGTCCTCCGGGACTCCTAGGAGACTTGACAGCGTGACTGTAGCGGTCGCCCGGGCTGGAGGGGCTGTTCACCTCGAAGCTGAACTGATTGGCGGGGCTCCTGGGTGACCGGGCCCCTCCTCCACTGGTCTTGGTGCGACCCCCAGGGCTCCTCGGAGACTTGGCGGCACGTCCATGGTGCTCGTCGCCGGTGGTTGGGGTCTTCACGTCGAAGGTGAACTGAGTGGACTGACTGCGGGGGGAACGCGACGACGCGGGTGCTTGGCCAGGACTCCTGGGAGAGAAGACGAAGTGATTGCCTGACAGACCGGGGCTCCTGGGGCTCGTGGCGCGACCGTACGAGCCGGGGCCGTTCACCGCCATTTGCCTGGTCGCGGGTGTGCTGCGCCGACGACTGGCCGCGAGGGCGTCGCGGCGACCCGCGTCGATCTCTCCTACCCCTCCTTGATCCTCCCCCTCCGTCGACCTGGCCCCTCCCCTCGTGCCAGGGCAGTGTTCGCGCTGCGACCTGGTGGCCGGCGAGGAAACCACTCTGCCAGCCTCAAGCCCTTCCGAGTTGAGGGAGTTCCTGCTACAATACACCTTGCTACATACGCAGCCAGGCTCACTTCTACGTGTTTGGAACTCGCCCTGTGTCGACTCAGGTCGTCTTACAATCAGTAATAGACAGTAGCATCTACCGAATTATTTACATGTCACTTTTTATGTGTTTCAAAACGGTAGGTATTTTCTCAGCTGAATTGATAATGAGCGTACGCCTGACTCGTCGTAACTGTCAGCATTTCCTTGGCAACGAGATATCCTGTCAGAACCAATCAGTCACACAAAGTGGAATGTTCCAAGAAGTTTATCGACATTACTGGTGATACTTTGTACTTATCATAGCTTGTTTTATGTGACTGTCTTTTTTAGTGACTTCGAATCCTATTTGACACAAGGTTAAATTTATCTTGACGGTGAGGAAGGGAATAAGTACGTAAAATTAGTTACCTACTTTAATTGAAGAAAAAAATAGATTTATTGATTTATTTCTTTAAAATTGATCAAATAAAGTCCGAAACGTTCACATGTAAACAGAGTTAAATATAATTGAAGTTGTAGAAAGTTTTTCTTGCGTTTGGTGGTTAACCATCGCCCGTTTTTATTAATGTGTAAATTTATATTTTTAATTAAAACCCAATGATTATTTTACATGAATATGTATGAGATTGACACTCACCTGATAACGTTTACAGCTAAAATTCGCGTTCTTTCTGCAAAATATGTTTTTAAAACTTAACTCTGTTGTTCCCATTGTTAAAGTAACTTGAACCTATCTGTGTGGTTGTCAAGAGTTTTTGGGTAAATATTTTCTGGAATATTTATTTGCTCTAGGATTGTCTTAAAACCTCCCACAAACACCATAGTATGGAATTAAAGTGTCCCGACGGTCGTGACCAAAGAATAGCAATTCTAAATTAGTAGCAACAGAGAGTTGATTAAGAAAAACATATTCTTTCACTAATTCATAACTGTAAACAGCGATACATCGTTAAATAAAAACAAATTTCGCATGTCATTATTTTAACCAATTATTAGTTATTAAATACCACATATTCTCTTATCAGTCTCGAGATATTGCAATTTGTACAGACTATAATGGGAAATTACTGCATGAAAAAAAATTAGTACAAATGCAGTCTGAATATAACATTAATCGTATTGCTACGCATGTAATGAGATTAAATAAACAAATATATGCACTAATTTTCGTGCAGCGGAAAAGCTGAACCAGTGACAATATGGGACTCCCGTTGCAGGTAACGTCTCATTTGACAATGAAGTCCATGTTTCAGAACATGACGAGACTGTTTTATTCAGGAAGACATTTTCCCTGAAAATAATATATGAAAGCCACATAAAAAAAACAGTATATATAACTACCTCCGTTCGTAACGTTTCTCAGGGGAAAAATTTATTTACGACTACCTTACTGTATTTCTGGTCCAGGCATCCAGATTTAATTTTTCTGTTATTTTCCAAAATAGCTTGACGCTAATGCAAAGATTGTTCCACTCTAGGATTTAAAATAAATTCTTTCCTTAATCGTGAGGTGTCCTTTTAGTCTCAAATGGCGACGCTATCGGCAAAATATTGAGACGTACATATTCCTTTTACTTTTATTTCACCTGTAGACGGAAGCAGATGTCAGCTCCCGAAACGTCGTGAAAAATCAGTTTTAAGATATCTACTGTGTTCTTTTGTATCTTCACCGTTGTGTCGTCTAGTCTGTAGTCTGTGATGTCGTCGTTGTTATCCTGTCTTGTGTCCATCATTGTCTTCGTCCCAATATTGTCTGTGCCGTCTTAATTGTGATGTCCTGAGTTTTACACATTATTTGGCTTTTTTTTCGACTTCTACTTTTGGACGTTTATTTTATTTTCCTTTATTAGTTGACTAATTTCTTATGGGATCTTCCATGTTCTGTTGTTTTGGCTTATTGATGTGTTGACGACAACCAAACTAGGCTTGCTTTCTCATTGTTTCCTTTCTTCGTTTGTTTTTTTCTTAATCTCATTATAAGATTGGTGGGGCGTCATAATATAGCAATGGTGTATGTTCAAAATATTACAATACGCTTAAAACCCCTCCCTAACGGCCTGCCTCTGTTTCTCTTAAATCTATTGAGACGTCGAGATGATTTTTAATAGGAATTAAGCTAATGCAAGTACCTAAAATAAAAATTAATGTTTTTTATGATTTTTTTTAAATTCGCCATGGGTGGAACGCTATATATTGTCCCAGAAATCTCGAAAAGCAAGGTATGACCACGGAGAAATATTTTGAAAGTTGTTTTTTTTTGTCCTATAGATACTGATACGGATCTGGATATAAACATTAAATTATTAATAAGAATCCTAACGACATGTCTAGGAGTAGTTGTTTGGAATACTCAAATGAGGTTTTGGGTTCGAATCCCGTGCAAGGCAAGGTGACGGGAGACTGATGTGATATTATATACGAATATTTTAGTGGCAGCTGACTGAAGAGTAAATTTTCCATTTGAGGTATTAAAATTTAATAGTTGCCTCATCTTGCGGCGTAGACATCCACTAAAGGATTAAAATATATTTTCCCGATATCATTGACACCTCATAAGCTTGTTGAGGTATTGTTATGCTTTTGGGGTGAAACGTAGTAAAACGTAATTTCGCCATCTTCTCAATATGCAATTAACACGATAAGTTATCGTTATAGTTTTATCTCCAATAATTCCATACGGGCAAAGCCGTGGCCTGTAAGCTAGTATACGTATATTTCCAACATGAGATTAGTTGTTGCTGATAGATGCAAGTGATTTTGTAATATGTCTGGACGATAGTTAACAGGTTATTAGTAACAATTTATAACGACTCTGTTGTGAAAATATTACATCTTTATTGAGGGGAGAGCAGTTATTTATAAAGTGTTGTTGAGGTAATTTTCACTTGTTTAATATGCTTAAAGTCTTAATTTTAAAAGCTATATAAGTTCAGCAACACTTAAAGAGCATTCGAAAATAATAAATAGAAAATATGTGAAAGTAATGAAATAAAACTGTCCAGAATGCATAACAAGCATTTTTTTAAACCTAAATAACATTTCGCGTTTCAAACTTAAATATAATACAAGAATACAAGTATTTATACGTTACAATTTATAGAGTGTTCATGACTACCGTATAAAACGTTTCGTCATGTTGTTGACGATTTGACAAGTAAAAAAATACCGTGCACTTAGGGTCACGGAGGCTGAGAAGTTCCTTAAATTCACATAATTTAGTTTTTTTTTTTTAAACAAGCACATAACCTAACCGAGATTGTACATAATTGGAACCTAGCGATATTATAGCGTGTAGGGAGAAATAGTTCTTCCTTGCTTGTTGTCTTAGCTAACGACTGGAGCCGCATCTTGTTGGTGTATTGTACCAACGTTTCGCCGAAGCGCCTGGATTTCACAGTTTGCTATCTGCTCGAGACGCTTGCTGCAAGGTACGGCGAATGTCGGTACAAGATATCAACAAGGGGTGGCTCTAAACCCGAAGCCAAGACAACAAACTTGACTCTGGCCGCGAATGTCTGTAATCTTCTGAAATCTATTCCTGGAACAGTGATACAGAAAGCAGACTGCTACCCGCTATCATGGATGACGTCACTCTGGGGTCACCTTGGATGTGACCTTGGTTTTAATGTTAACTTTGGCGACCGTCTTGTTTATATCCGCCACCAAATTGTTAGCTGGCACTTCCATTCTCCACTTTGTTTCCATCCGCCGTCATGTTTGTCACTTCCATCCGACACCGTGTTTATTACATACAGCCGCGATATTTTTTTCCGTTTGTTACAATTTGTTTACATCACTAAGGATCGTCATCTTATTTTATAATTTCCAGCATCGGCTTGGCGGTAAATTTTCTCTCAATGGCTGTAAAATACGTTTGCAGTCTTTCAGACATTCGATCGGCATATTTGACTATGGACTTGGCCGCCATGAGTGCTGAAGTTATTAGATAAATAATCGCTATGTTTGTTTATGGTTTTGCGACTGGGTAGCGCTAGTGTCGCGCTGTATATAAGTGACACGTACCGTGCTACATAAGTGATTACTTCGCCCTTATAGTCAGAGTGCTTAGCTCAAATAATTCTGCGAAGGCGCGGAGCCTCGTACTACATATAGGATCATACGCTGGCTTACAGACATCTAAGAACATTCGGCTACCGTAGCATGTAGGAAAATATACATTTAATGATTTGTATACACTCAATAAAGTTTTTTGTCATTATGTTAGTATCATTTGCATGTTTTTTGAATATAAATGACCATTTTGGAATAATATATATTTACATCAAGTTGCATATTATATTCATCAAATTGTTTTAGGAACATTAAATTATCCTAGTACTTTTCCGTGATTACAATAAAAAAGAGCCTGACTGATAAATTAAAAACAGTGCATTTACAAAAAAAACATTTATTAAGTAAATTAAATACACTACGGTTTGATAAAAGTGTTGAGACAACTGAAAAAAAAAAAACATTATTCTTGTGAATTAGATAAAACGTAACTGACAAAATAATGTTAAATACAAAAACAGAATAAATGTTGTGCTTTTCTTTTATTGTTTCAAAACGCAAAGGTTGATATTTACTGTCTGATGTTTTCGAAAATTATTTCCGCACGGGAAAGTAACAGTATACAACCAATACCACGCAGCAAGTGTTTTAAATATCATGAATTAAAAATCGCAATTAAAATTGAATTTAAAATGTACAAATATTGGCCCAGCTGAACACATAATTCTATAGTCACGAAGATGTCTATTTGCAATGGGAAATTGCATTAAAAGTATAACCTGTACATTTGAAGTCTTCCTTTGGTGGATATATATTTTTATAAAATTCTATGGTTATGGTTAAATTCTACAAATAATAACTATTAATTCAATGACTATATGTATGAAAAATAATTATTTTTATGAAATATTTTTTTTTATTTTTGAAACTATCGAACGTATTATTTTTCATTTTTCTTCATATGTTTAAATGTTTTCATCGTAACATTTGAGCCGTGGATGACGCTATGCCCAGAGCTCTCGCCTCTCAAGCGGGTTTTCTCGGGGATCTCCCGTTTCTCCCACCCCTTCATTCCGGCGCTGATTCATACATATTGTCATCCCTCACCAGCGTTAAAGACATAGATGTTAAGCCCGGACGAAGATCTTTTTACTCAACAATTTATTAAAAAGATATAAGCATAGTTTTAAAAGTATGTGTTATTTAAGTAAATAAATAATTTTTGCGGGTGCGTTTTTGCGGTTTTTTAACGCGAAATATCAACGGATGAACGCTCTTATGCTTTTGTGTTAATGATTCAATATGCTTATACGCACGATGGAGCAAAGTAACTTATCTAACCTTAAATCAAATATATTTCCGTCACATTAATTTTATTCCTATACAGTGTGTAACAACGCGGGAATTATGAGTTACTGTTTTGTAAATGATAGCAACCATGCGTTGACTATAAAGGCCAGTTGTATCTCCCGAAAAATGAGATTATGCGATACGTTCCAAGGGCAAGCGCCATGTTTGTTTGTCCGAGGCATTTGAACCGACTGAGGGGAAGAGGGACCGCAACACCCGAGATTTTGCAGCTTACTCCTATCCTTGGATTACTCCGTAAGTGTGAACCATTTAAAGATGCAACTTATGAAAGTGAAAAGTTTGTAACACTGGTATTTCAGTACTTGCATCAATCAACTATTAAAATCCAAATCTGTTTTATTACGCACAAAATGGAGGATAAGTGTCGGAATAATTTTGTGAATAGTTTTGTAGTTAAAGAATTCGTTTCGAATCATCGAATATGTTATGTATAATATGATGGCATTTTCTGTTATGCTAATTAATTAGTTTAATTTTTCCTCGTGTGAATAGAAAATTAAGGGTGAAATAACCGGTAACGAGTCAAACCCTTCACAATCACTGATAGCTTTCCCAGCGTGATTGTTATGATCCCGTGACGGTAGTTTGCTTCCGACACAACTTTGTGTTACATCGTAGTTACCATAGCATTTTATTACTGTTATTTTTTTTCTTTCGAGAAACCGCGTCGAAGCGAAACTTTGCGCCAACGCAGACTTTGCGACGAAGGTCAGCAATGATTCCTGGAGAAATACCTCTTTTTCAAATAAGCCGACAAAAATGTATGTTTCCATCAACCAAAATTTATCTGTAGGCACATTTGATATAATCTCTACCTATCTTTCAGTTTGGTAGAAGCTGATATTCATCCACTTGTCTCTATATATAAAATGAACACTGACTGACTGACACATCAAACTGCAGCCCAAACCACTGGACCTAGAATAGTGAAAATTTTTGTGTGGGTTCCCCTCAGGTCGTAGACGAGCACTAAGAAGGGAATTTTTCGAAATTCGACCTGTAAGGGGGTGAAAAATTGTGAAATGTATTTCCAAAGGAACGTCGATAGATTTCGAACCCGACGGCCTATCATCGTGATTTTTACTTGAATAGGACACTCATAAAAATACATAGTGGCCAATTTAAGAATTTTTCGAAATTCAACATTTAAGGAGGAGAAAATACCTCAAATGTGTTTCCGATTAACTGTCGATACCGATCGATTCCTTCAGTATAAAGAGTTGGTATTCACTTCAAAATATTGCTTACGTAAATACCCAAAAAGTATATTTAGGATTTTTTGAAATTCGACCCCCAAGCAGTAAAAAGGGGCAAAATGTGTTTTTTATGAATAGTCTATATCTTTGAAACACAATTGGCTATCGTCGTGATTTTTACTTTAATTGATTACGTATACAAATGTCTATGACAGGACTCCAAGACGTTTCTAAATTCTTTAATTAAGGGGTTGAAAATACGTGAAATGTGTTTTCGATTATCCCTCCATAACTATCGAACCAATCGAAATATCGAAGTGCTCTTTGCTTTAAATTGATGCTTTTGTAAATATCCCATGTACCATTAAAATATATTGTCCGAATTCGGCTTAAAAGAGGTTTAAAAAAAAGGGTAAAATGAGTTTTCGATACACATTCGATGTATATCTATTCCACTGATTTTAATGTAACAACGTGGTATTTGTTTAAGATTGATGCTTATTCAAATACCTGAAAAGTAATTTAAGGAATTTTCGAAATTCGCCACCTAAGGAGGTGAAAAGGGGTGAAACATGGTGAAAATTGTTTTCAATTAATCGTCGATACGTCTTGAACCCAGCGGGCTATTGTCGTGTTTTTCACGTCCATGAGATGCCAATAAGCTATTCTAAAACGTGATTAAATAGTTTTTACGAAATTCACTCTCTTAGGCGGTGAAAATACCTGTAATGTGTTTTAGACAAATCCTCGATATCTATCGAACCCGTCGAGATATAAGTTAGTTTTTGCTTCAGGAAGATGATTACAGAAATGATCGCCAAACGGTTTTAAGATTATTCGAAATTCGAACTCTCAGTACTGTGCACTGGTCATACGTGTTACATAATGAATAATTGATTTTGATTCGACTGAACGGGCTAGCGTCGTGATTTTCACTTCAATTGGATACTTATACAAATATCTAAGATGTGAATTTAAAATTTTTGAAATTCGACACCCAAAAGGGTGAAAAAGCACAAAATGTGTTTTCCATCAACCCATGATATCTATCTAACCAGTAGAGATATTGAGGTGTTGTTCGAGTCAGAGTGTTGCTTACGTAAGTATTTAAAAATTATATGTTAGTTTTTTTACTTTATAAGATAACTTGATCATTAATAACAAAACGAAGTTTGTAAACTTTCAGGGCAGACGATCCGAAAAGCAACTACGAGCAGCGAGAAGTTGTGCACGAGTTTCACTCTACACCACAGTCGTAGAAGAACAGGTCTGGACTGTCTACCAACGTACTTTGCTTGACCCCCTTGTTGTTTGGTTGTAGTTCGTCAAGTAACCGAGAATGTTCTGCATCTTTGGCGCTGCAGACAGGGCGGTCGGGCTCAAACTCCGCCCACTTTTTTCCATTGTTAACATTATAAAGAAAATAAAGAACGCTGGAGCCATGCTATAAAATTATGAGCGAAGGGAGTATTTCATAAATTGATAAAAAAAAACGTTTATATAAATTGTTTATCTTAGAGGGAGGGAAGTGGGCGGAGTTAGAGTCCGATCGCCTGGATTGCAGCGCCAAAAATGTATAGCATTATCGGTAACTTGGTGAACTGCAGGCAAACAACAAGGGGGTTAATTTTCCAGGCGAGTGTCCAGACCTGTTCTTCTACGGCCGTGCTCTACAGTAACCTATCGAGACTGTGTGTTGAACAACCTCTATGTGCCCAGGACATGAACATTTTATTTTTTAAATTAAATTTTATTTTCATGAATAGTTCGACGTTCTGGTCTACATTCCAGGAAGTTCTGAGCTCGAATTCCGTTGAATGCTGCATGCGAACGTTCAATTCTGACACGCAAAATCTACAAGACAGATCGAATCAGTGCAATTTACACGTAGCCGTTTAAAAGGGGATTATGTAGTACACTTTCCACTTATGTTCCTCGTTAATATCAGCTCGCATATATCATCTCATTAATCTCAAGGTTGGGGCACCAAATACGTTTTCGCGAAACCTTTTCCCACCAAAACTTTCTAAAGGCATTAAACTTCAAGTGAATATTTTGAAAATATGTAATTGAGGGCACCGTCACCAATGGTTGTGCGCAGGATAAACAGATGTTTTTCATTCGATTAAGGTATCTGTAATTACCCCACAACGTAAAATTTGCAGAGCTTTAAATAAGGCCAGGCGTAGTCACTGTTAGTGGCAGGGACGAACATTAGACTGCTTTTTGCGTGGACAGCTATACCTACTTATCCTGCTGCAGAACTAGTTCAACTAGCCGCTTGGACATTCTAACACTTGATGACTGAAGTACCAATCTTGTGTATAAAGAGGTTTTTTAATTAAAGCAAATATTATCAGTTACGAATAATACTCGCGAGCAAAGCCGCGGTGGACTGCTAGTTTCATATATAAACCAGTAATTATTTCTTGACGGTGTATTTTAGTCGATCTTGGTAAAGGAGTCCGAAGGACCTTGACATTGACATTGATCTTGACCTCACGGTCACCAACGATTAAAAATTCCAAAAATTTTTGAAAAATCCCAAAATTAAAAAAAAAAAGCAAATCCGAAAAAATTTAATATCTCTAAAAATATAAAAAAATCACATTTCCTCTCAATGCGGCAGTATTAGGCATTTTTTTTTTCGTGCGTCAGTGATTAAGGGAGGGTACCGAGCATCGATAGTAGAAATTCAATTGGTATAATTAATACATTAATTACAATTAAAGCAAGAATTTTTTTAAGGTTTGACAAATAAATACTAAAAATAGTAAGGACTAAATAAAGTAAATGCTTAAATCTGACATCCAGTTTAATATACATCCAATCGAACTCTAATATAACAAAACAATCTGTTTTTAAAAATTTTAAAAAAAAATCAGTATTTATAAAATATCATTCCTTAAATTATATTGCACGCGTGATATTTTCCTAAAGAACCCCTACAACTACACACCCTATCCTCTCGTCATATTTCGCCTCCCACCAAGACGATCCGGGTTTGTTACCCGGCGAGGTCGGTCCCCGGATTTTCGTTTGTGAGAATCGTGCCGGACGACGCCCCTGGTCGGCGGGTTTTCTCGGGGATCTCCCGTTTCCTACTCCCCTTCATCAACACGCTGCTCCATGTTCACATCATGTCACTCCTCGCCAGCGCTAATGACATAGATGTTAAGTGCTAACCAAATCTCTTCACTTCACTCTCTCTACCTTAGCAATAATTAATCGAATTCCGATAAATTCAATCAATAATTTTTTTAATAAATCAAATTAATAAACTATTTTTATATTTACAATCAAGATGTTCGGTCTTCGATTTCCGAGAAGTGCACTTTTGAAATACCGTACATTGTGCACATAACCTGAACAGCACTGACCTGTCTTTGTCTAACCATACCGCTTATACAGACAGATCCCGTCTACAAACCTACCCCCTTCAACAACCCCTCCCCCTGCGCATCCAACCCTCACCGCCACGCCCTCACCAACATACCATTTTGCGGAAATTTGGACCTTTGGTGACTTTCAGGTAAGGTAGCACAAATTGATCACAGCAGCTACCTACCTACCAAAAAATACTATTTAAACGACAGATCTATGTAAAGAAAACGTTTATAAGATTTCATCAAACTCTGGACATATCATGTAAGTTACTTATTAAGGATGTGTAGTGTAGGTATTGTCCAGTGTGGGTAGGCTTTCTGTAAACTTTGGTAGAGATTATGTTGTTTTCCCTAGACACCAAAACATCTAGAAAAGGGATGCTCTCGTTGGTTTCCGTCTCATAAGTGAACTGTATGGATGGTCTGAGTGAGTTTAGGAAGACAGCAAATTCAGCCAATTTTTCAGGCCCATATTGCC
>PNEQ01085455.1:9554-45048 GCA_003012365.1 Medauroidea extradentata | reverse complement strand
TCCCCGCATTACAGGGGTCTAAAAATAGATATTTCATCATGTTTCGGATGTGCTAGTAGTCACGTCCGCCGCCCTCGAAGGGTTAAGACGCAGTTGGGACAGGTATCTATGACGTAGGTTCGGCGGGATTCCCACTATGAGCCACCCGGGCTTTGAATCATCGGCCAGCCCTCAAGGTGTTACGAAACAGCCGCCGACCGCTGGCCTCCAGGAACATGGCACGCAACAATATTTTGCTGGCGAGTGTGTTGGTAGAGGCGATGCCGTGTGTTAAATGTGAAAGTCTTTTGAATACACACACATATATACACACAAAAAAATACCTCGTCACAGTGCGGGTTCGAACCCTCGATCTTCAATTTGCAACCATTCGTTCTTTACCAGTTTGCGATCAGTGCACTTACTGTTTGGTTTAAATGTTTTAGATATGTACTACCTAACTTATTTTTAAATTGTATAGTTAATGTGGATATAATTTAACTTTTCTCATTGAAACTTTCAGACTCAAAATTTAATTTTCCCAATTTCAAAATTAGAATGAAGTTTACTCTCGTCAAATTTAAAACTGTTTCCGTTGAAGAAAACCAAGAACTGCAAATGTTTTGTCAGGAAGTCCAACTTAATAGGCTAACAGAAAATTCTGTAAATTTATTAAATACCTTTTAACTAATCGGGTTAAAAAAAAGTTTAAATTCAAAACGTTAAACACAAATCTCGCTAAAATTCTAAAGTTGCATAACAATAATTTTAACTTTAGTCGCATGTTGATCGTACATACGTTAAGTGTTAAGTCTCAAGAGAAGCATTTGTCTTATCTAGTGACACGACACCCCTAGACTGGAGCACACTGAGCTGTGCATACATTAGCGCTTAGGCCTATACTAGATGGTAAGCATTTTAACTTTGCATTTTCTCATAAAAAAATTGTAGTTAGCAACCCCTTCCATCGCTCATATTCTCGTTTGAGGGGAGGTGAGACTGTTTCCATTAATATTTAAACGTAATCACGTACACATTCAAAACAAATAGAATACTGCGCATCGTAACAGAGAACTCAATACGAAACATTTAAAACTTTATTTAAATAAACCGTTCTGTAAACTTTTGAATCTTTAGCAGTTACAACATTTATGAAAAACTACTACAGATTTGTTATGCATCCGGGTGTTTGCCGGCTTTCGGACGTAATATACCAAACTGTGCATTTTTTTTTCTTTCAGAAAACATATGATTAAAGTGTACAAGTTTCAGGCGCCAGAGATAGCACGGATGAATCTGGGAAAACCACATCTCAGACCGCAGCCTTCTACTATGAACGGTTATTCTTATCGCGACGCCCTACAGTCGGTACAGCATGTCCCGGTATGTCAATGTTTCTCGGTATCAGTGTGTCCGTAAATGTTCTGCCAACTCTTGCGATACAATTATTCTTTACCGTATAAGAAGCGACGAATATCCGGCAATGTGTCTTAATAGAAACATGAATTGTTTTGGTACCAGGAGTTATTTAGTCTATTACACGAGAGAACTTTTAAATTAGCTTAATGATTTTATAACTATACGAATACAAAGTGGATAATGAAAGGTAAAGTTATTAGCTAAGCACCTAATAGAATTTTTCTACAAAATGTTGCCAAATTTAAATGAAGAAATCGAGACAAAGCGGCTTAACAGGCTGTACATCAAAATGTACATCCGAAGCGTCGCCGCCTCATGCAACCTGTGAAACCCATTACACGATCCGATTTGACAGCGTTCTGGTAAATTCACTACTTCTGAAATACTGAATACCAACTGAAGACGATAGCGAAACTTATTTTACCTTGCATGCATCAGTTGAATCTATCAGAAATATGCAAGGAAACATATTTCTAAGATCACTGGAAAGTGTAGAGACCAAAGATAGTTACTAGTTCCTGTTGAGATAAGCATTACATTTTATAAAGATATTTAAGAAGTTTTCACTTATCGGGCGTAGAGTTCTAAAATTTCAGGAAAAAATTGGCGGAAGGGAAAAAACCAGGACAAAAATCAGGTTCTTTTACAATTTTTTTTGGAAAAATTGGAATTTTTTTTTTAAATCATTGTGAAATAATCAACCTGTGGTAGCTAAGTAATTTATAGTAACTTATATAAGGTCCATAAAATAAGGAGAAAATCAGAGAATTGGCCCGTCTGATACATTCTGAACTTTTACTTACTAGCTTGGTGTAGGAATGTGGAAAGATATCATTCAATTGGAAGTTTCGCAAGAAGAAAACGGCAAATCATAAAATTGCTAAACGTAAAACAGCAAAGTACACCACTTAGGTGATGCAAGCAGCAAGATAATTAATTTGTCTTAGTGAGTTACTTGTGAATTTGAACTACAGAGGGTTTTTGATTGTAATTGAAACGGTTTTCCTGACAGAGATTGTAAGTTAGGTATGAATGAGTATGATTATTTCTCGTTAGTTCATGTGCATGTTTATTTTTCTGTACCAAGTTTCATGTTACATTTACTGGTTATTTCATTTTTGTAGTAGTGTAGGCTACTATGTGTATTGGCAGATAGACCCGAATGCAAATACATATACCATCCAGTTGTAATTCAGAAACTGTATAATCATTTTTATTGATTTTTTATTTCAATTTTCTGTAATTTTTCACCTTCATGAAAAAATACGATTGTTCCCATTTTCACACTAAAAGAAAAAAAATTAATTTCCCCCCATTACCCCCAATTTTTCGGTTATTTTCCGAAGCTTCATAATCCTAATCGGGCGATTTAACAGCGTCGAAAACTGCCAGGCGTACCGCGGGAAAGAGAAAATTGCATGGATGGGATTGCACGAAGAAACCACCCCCATAATTTTTCTGGAGAAATTTCAAAAAAACAGTGGAAAAAACCAAAATCAGGAAGATTGGCCAGGGAACATAGCCCGGGTCCTGTCGAATGCGAAACAACGTCACCACTGCCCCGCCCCGCTCAAGACAGCCAAATTAACTCAAATTGTTAAAACACTAAATGTGGCAAAAAGTCTAGCGTACGGGATTAAATTATTTGTCAAATAAACACACGAATCCGAGTGCAAGTTAAGGCAATTCTCTTCAGTTTATACTTTTTTAGAGATACCAATTTTTTACGCCTAAACGAGAGCAGATATAAAAAATCTGGCATGCAGTTTTGTTTAAAATCGTCTTCTCTATTTTGGCTGATACTTTCAAGGCAGTAAATAACAAGGTTTTAGCTAATTATGAAATAAACAAAAATCTCGTCGACTTTTCAACCGAAACCATACAATTTCTTGTTTTGGAAAAATTAGCTAACACTGCAAATGTAATTTTAAACAAAACTGCCAGACTGATTTTTGATATCTGCTCTCGTTCATATTAAAAAATTATTACTGTATCTCAAAAACAGAAACTAAAGAGCATGGCCATACTTGTGCCAGAACAGTCGCCGGCCGGTTTCTGATCTGAGCTACCGAAGCACAGCAGAAAAGCCATCTCATGCAAGAACAATGGCTGTTTGGCTCGAATGCGAGAGGCATCATACTCTGTAGATAAGAAGCCTTGTACGCTACGAACGCACGTAATGCGACACTGGCCTTTAACACTGTCTAGGGTAGACTAGACCTACACGAGCGGAAACGCCCCGAACAACACTGCAGTTCCGTTCTAAACACAATAATGCGTTCTACAGGTTGCGTGCCCAGAGCGCGGAGTTTCTGCAAACTAGCACATGTACATCCGCCATCACTCGTCAGTTACAGATCCTATACCTTCATCTCTGAACTGGCAGCCTTTCGTCATTCGCCGCTACACGGGCAACATGAAAGCCACTGAAGTTTACATGTCGCACACTAACAACTTCATTATAAAGCGATGGACTGATAATTCAGGGCAGGCTGTTCGTGGTAAAATTGAACACTTTAAGGCCGCATCATGTACAGTAATTAAGGAGTTGGCTGGAATAAAGGTTTCAGTCCATCAAACAGTTATTCTTGTTCCATTATGTCCATGGGAGATGCACACAAAATTTTACACAGATATCTCAATTCTTCACCAACTTATGAACTATTGTCTTGACCTGAGGGCTGATTAAATATCGCCGCCTGGTATTTGCACCGACGCAGTGCAACGCAAGTGCAGAGCAAGTTAAATGCTTCTTCTATGGCATTACGTGAGTATGTAATTCCAATGCAGCGCAAGCAGACACAACGCAGGTGCAAATTTTGCGTTGCACCCATAAAAGGCTATATTTAATCCGTCCCCTGGACTGGTATCAATATGCTATAAATAATTGCTGTTTTATCTTTGACTGTGTACAGTAAAAATTAAAAATTCGTGTAATGTAAATAGTTACTAATTATTGGTAGTAAGAGAAAATAAAATGAGACGTAAAATAAAACGAATTTTTTCTTAAAAAAATTTACCTGCCATTATCTCAATGCCATTTTCTTACTAAGTTCTTTAATTCAGCCAACTCCTGAATTTATATTTTGTCGTGTTTAACATTCTAGAGCGGTAAATTTAATACACTACTTTATTCGCGTAGCAATGTTTATATTAGTGGCGGAAGGATACAAATATACACGCAGAAAAAACTAGGCAAGGTCTTACAATCAGCGTACAACAATGGCGATGTTTGAAACGCAACAAATTTGATACGCGAGGATAGGGAGGTACACGAATGAATAAAATCTCCCCACCCCTTTTTTAAATCACCATTTACTAACAAATGCTATTTCAGTGTGTTTCCACGCCAGTACGGAATGAAGACATGCGAAGCCAAGTCTGCTAGCACTACTTGAGCTAATAAAATGTACTATTGCCCCGGGGTGAAAATTTACAATAATTTCCACAAAAATAGATTAAAAGCGTTTAAATTATTTTTATATGAATTTCACGTAATTTTATTTCACGCTTTACTAATTTGTGTGGCCATTATTCTGGACCATTGATCACAAATTGACAATATACTCCGCATATTTAATTATTTCTTGAGTTAAAATGACGAAGTCTAAGTACAGAATGTGACGCTACACTACCATGGGAGTGGTACAATCGACAAGAGCTCGACGATGAGCGAAAGAGCAAAGAGCAAAGTTGAGTCAGAAGCAGGCCAGACGCAAGATATATTTACTCGTTCCCGGATACTGCACATCTCCGCGCAACCGGCGAATAAAGATGGTGACATCAGAGACCGCAGCGGCTGCCAGCACACACGTTCAGGCTGTGTGTGCACAGCAGCACCCACACTATGTCGTCAAACACTGGAGCGCACTTACTATCCCTCCCTAACGTGAAAGGGAAACGTTTGACTCCACAGTCCGTGGGAGACTGCAACCCAACACCTCCCTGGACCACTGACAGCTTCTTTCTGGCCAGGACAGCTTCAAAGCTAAACTGCATGGCTTTTAGTTAGTGGACGACTTGTGTTGTCTAAATATACGTCCACTAATAAAATACATATTCGACAAAAAAGTTCCATCGAATTATGATTACTTCAGATTATATCGACTATTGAGCATTCCAGTCATTCGTTGGACATCTTAACTTTCCATACGCCGTAAGTGGAAGTGTTAAATGATTTTCTTTATTTTACAGTTTTCGAGCATTACAATAAGTTGTAGCTATTAACAAAAACTTCTCTTTGACAATATACAGAATATGTTCTTGATAAACTGTTTGACATAAATAATGGAATTTGTCATTAATTTGTCATGCAGAATGATTGCAAGGTTAACTTTCAAGAATTGCAAGACCAATACAAGATGAACATAAATACTATTATGAACTCCACATTTAGTCATAAATATCTTCTATGCCTCAACATTGCCAAATTTACCAAACACATAAAAAACAATTTATTGCAGAATATCGATAAATTAAATTTTTTCGTCTAGCTCTCCCCCTTAAATGCTATTATCAAGCATCTGAATTATGTGATAGTTCGTTAAGCATACCTAACCTCTTCAACATGAAACTACGTTGAAGTATTTTAGCTTCACAAATGGTTCTACAGCTGACGATTTTCAATACAGACTTCAAAAACTGCCGAAATTGGCACACACACACATTATATGAATGTAATAATTAATGCTAAGAATTGTCGATCAGGGACGAAAATCGGTGCAAACTTAACATTATGAATTTGAGAGTTCTTCCTAGCAGAGGCGTTTGCCTGGAGGTGATCGTCGGCACATAACCTCTGATTACTGACCGCGCGGACAAGCCTTTCACTTTCCCGCCAGTGTTAACTCGCTTGGCATTTCAACAGTAGATACGACCTTGCGACCAGCAGTCGCAACTGATACCAGCATGTCTTAGCAAACAAATGTCACATTAACGCACTTTACATGGATACACCCCTGAAATAGTTTTCCCAAGTTTTGAACCGACATCTTTCAGACAATACTAAAATTTATCCGTGGGCTTGTGTTCCTGAGCTGTGACGTATAAAATAAAATTATTGTTGTCTTTTTGAAAGTATTGCAATGGAAACTTTTTGTAGATAAACAACTATTCCACACTCTGCAAAACTAATGAAAAAGTTTATAATCTTACACAAGGTGTGTATTTTACCCCAACACTGTAAGTACAACACAACTGCCATGCTACAACTCTTCGTTGCTAAGAATTTCTTTTAATCAGAATATAACCAGATTAGTTATCAATATTCTTGAAAATATCCTTAAATGGAAGTGATAATTTCCCATTCGCAAAGTGTGTATGTCATGAATAAGGAAATTTGGAGCTACTTAGTATTGTAGCATGACTATGCTTATGTTACAGTATCACCTTAAATTTGAGAGTCTATGTACCGAACGCAATTGTCAAGTGTTTGAGGCGATTCATGCAACTATCTTAAATGTAACGAGCATTTTAAAATGTTAACTCCGAAAAAATTTTAAAGTTTGAATTTCAAGTTTACATAAAACCATTAAAATAGTAACACGTATGTTGAAAATAATATTTTTTAATCGCCGTTAAAATAATACAACTGGTTTCGTTTGGTTTTTAAGACTTTACAAAAATTCTTATTTCTTTTACGAACGGCTTATATTTACGGTATTACGATTAAAATATTGAAATTTGCTAAAAAATTTAACGTTTAAAATTTTCACGATATACAATGAAAGCATTTCCTTTCGATAATTTAATTAGTGAATTTTGGGAAACATGTAGGTTAATGCTATGTAAAAAAAGACTTAGTACAGTACTAATTATATGTCGGTTTTAATTTCCACGTTTGAGGCGTGGGAACAGCTGAGCGATAAGAGCCAAGTTTTACTAAGGGACTAAGCGGTGACCATAAAACTTCATTCTTGCACAGTATGAAGTCAAGGCCTCCACATGCATCTCGATTTGCACTTCACAAATTCAAGCGGCGTTTTCGGAGTTACAGAAGTGTCTATAAAAACCATATTATCAGACATTTCATGGAGTAACACTACAATTTTGAACGCAATAAATTCCTGCAAATTTATTTTCAGAATGCCGTTAAACATATTGATTAAAACAGGCCCAATGTGGTAATACTCTCGATATTTGTAAGCTACCGTTTTTATCAATTGCACTTTCAAGCAAAAGTGAACCAATACATACCTGAACATCTGATTACGCTAACTGAGCCAGTTTTACCAGGAACAAGTTTTATCTTCACGTGGGCGGATTTTGTAACACGACTGTTGCTGCGTCTCAAATCTGGTTAATCATGAATCATCGTCAATTATTCCGACAAGTCAGGCGCGTTGGGCTATTTTGTAACGAGCAGTGAAAGGCGAACACATGTACGCAGTAAATTACAATCAAAACTTGAGACAATTTATAGTGTTTCCGTAACATGTCAATTATGACCGAAACCAAATTAATACACCGATCGTGTGTTTGTTTTTAAGGGTGGGTATAAAAAAAGTAACATTCTGAAAACTTACATTTTGAGAAATTAACAATGAGATGATGCAGTGCACATAATTGTACACGAAACTTAAGACTCTTTCACACAATCAAACCTGGCTTCAATTTTCGTCCAAATTTACTAAATAAATTTTACCGAATGCTGTGTGACGCCACGTTGACGTCATAACTGCGGCCAATTTCTCCTTCAATTTCTATTGAAGGTCTTTAATTTCATCAAAGATTTTCGTTTTTGACAGGTTTGATATTTTGGCCAATCAAAATTTTTAACCACCAAGGAAGTTTTTCTGATATCCATTACATTAATATATTTATTGAGTTCTGTATGAGGACTGACCTATATTAAAAGTAAATACGCATATTTACAATAAGAAAATTTGTTTGTTCAACCAAGTACAAGAACATAAATTTAAAATGAATTATTTGCTTTACTTAGATGAAAACTGTGCTATTAATTTCAAAGAAGTAGCTCCAATTGTTCTTGAATTAAATTAACGGAACGAATATAAAGTGAATACTATTAAATTAATTTGGATTCAAATAGTGTGCAACATTAAGAAAATAATATGTAGTGAATGGCAAAATTACACGCAGGCATTGCGGAGGATCACTAAGACTTGACTAGTCTCCACGTAGTTCAGGACGTTTGTGAACGATCAGATAGTGTTGCCACACCTCTTTCCTTCGTGTCAGCTGTACGGGAAGCTGGGAGTGTATGTACACAGGAACCGTTATGTGCCCTTAGGCGAAGTGGGCCAAGAGGAACGTTAAGTCGAATTCTGTCACCTGGAACTGTAGGAGGCCCTACGTTATCATTCCTAAGGATATTTTGAATGGGCTATAAAAAATACAACAGGCGGGCGGCCGAATGGAAAAGAGTTAAGGCTTCTGCCTACCTCAGAGCTCCGGCGGTAGCAAGGATAGGGCGTTACAGGTTAAATTATATTCCTAAATATCTCAGTCACTTTCAAACCTACATATATGCCACCACTGACTTCTTTGTTCAGTACGATACGGCCCATACTGCTACGGAATCTTTTAGCAAGTTATATCAATATCCTGAAAACTATGAGCAAATAAGTGTTTTTATGCCGATTAAACACTCGAAACCCCGTACTCATAAAATTATTTTCACATTTTTGTTTACGTAGCAGTATTCTTCTCTTCTCAATGCAGAAAATGGTTTCTATCCGAAAGCGATACCTCAAAGGGTGACTGAGCTACACGGAATTTAGTTTAACATGTAAAACCCTATCCTTGCTCCCGCCGCGCTCCGACGTAGGCAGAAGCCTTAATCCGTAGCGCTGAAGGTGGCGTAGCGACTGCCGGTGACGACGGAGCAACGTAGCTATACATAGTCTATGGTAAGCCTAGTTTACACCAACGATAACATTGCTAATAACACGTGTTTTCAACAAAGTTATTAACATTTGTTGCCAACATTTGCTAGCAGCAAAAGATATGAATTTTAGAAACGTGTTAACTTTGTCACCAACAATGTTAACATTATTTTCCTGACCCATTATAGGACGATCTAGATCAAAGGATGTTGATAAATGATACTAACAATGTTATCAACAATGTTTTAGGCATTTTTGTCATTAACATTGCTATTAACTTCTGTTCACCATTCTTAGAACTTTGTTAGTAACATAGGTGTTTTCAGCAATGTTAATAACACATTTGCTATCAACATTACTATAAAATACTGTACCATAGCTTAGGATTTGTTACCATTTTGTAACTAACATTTTGTAAGCAACATTGTTACCGTTATTTGTTCGGTGTAAACCGACCTTTTAGAGTGTGCGATGACCAGAGTGCAGGAGCGCTCCGGTTGTACATCCGTGTGTGGGACTACACTCAAGTAGATTACACGCAAGTAGATTATTAGGTTTAATGATAAAGTTCCAGAATACATCAAGTGTCAAGTGACTTAACGCTATTTGTGATAATGACCGATATTAAATTGTGTAATGTAGGAGGTACTGTAAACATTAAGCGATAAGACTGAAAAAGAAAGTGATTCGTTTTATGCTTCCGTAAATGGGCGTGTTAAAATGATTGATAACATATTTCTTTAGACAACGGCAAATTTGTTGCTCATGAATAATTAAAATGAATTCTAAAACTCGCTTTAAAGCAAATTCTCTTAGTGCAATTCAACTCTGTGAACTTGGTACACACACATTTAACATTAGAAGGGTGCGGTAAATAAGTTAGCACCAGCAGTACAGGAACCTCAAAAGTCAACACTTACAGAAAAACACAAATAGGAGCAAATCTAGAGAATAGTTTTGCCATTGTGAGCAAATTACTCGGCAGCGCGATGCGTTTCTGGTTAACTCTGACGCCGTCATTTTAAAACTTCTTTTAGTCGCAAGATCAAATTCACCCATATTTGCTCAAAAGACGAATATTATTTTCTGAAATTTTATTTTAATTTGACCATATTTAGTTTTAAATTCTTGCTGTACTGTTCCGCATAGCGTCAGTAAAATTTGACACAACCGAGTGCTTCTTGTAGATGTTTTATGCTAAAGTCAGAGACATTTTTAGTAATAAGTGAACTTATACGTCCATTCCACCATATGCTTATGTAAATTTTATGTATTTCGACTCAACAGATATCAGTAATTGCCCATTAGCAGTACACAACTTTTACTTCAGTTACCTACATAAAACAGTTTAATTTCAATAATAATGTTCACCTTAACCGTATGTGCCACGCCCATTTAAAATGCTACCTTTAAACAAACGTTTCGCACATTGAGGGTCGACGTTCCAACTCAAAAAGATTTTAGTCTCATTCGAACGTTCTATTATAATTACATTTTGTTCATCATGAAGTGGCACTATTAATCTGGTTCGCGCACTTTTGATACCCATTTTAAATAAAATGAAACCGTTTTCAATGGCAATCAACGTAACAAGCCACCCGATGACTGACCTATTCCTCGAAGCTAATCTCTGCTGCCACCACCTTATCATGATTGCAGAATTGTAAAGTTCATGTGACAGGGACTGAAGGTACCATTCTACATTTGAGGCTTCATTATGTAATTATGTGCCGAGAGTTATTAGCATAACTTAAGAATGTACAGAACGTGACGCTGTTGCTCCCACGAGCGTATGACGTCAACTCCGTCTCTTCACAGTTGATTTGCGACCTTGTTTGTAGACAGTCTTACAACCAACCAGTACTCTTGAGATAGGAAGAGCTTCAATACGATCCTGACCGACTACTTCCAACTAACGAGCACCGACCAGAAATAACTCCCTATTACAAGTTCGTCTGGCCAAGTACACAACAAAAGACCAATTGGGCGCAGCGAACGCCCGTCCTTGCTCATGGACAATGTCTGACGCATAACAAAGTTTTTCGACCCTGATCACACATCCCCAAAATACGAAACTGTGATTCTCCATATGTACAACACGCCACTATAACCACAACTCCAGTCGCAGGCCTTCAATCACTTTGAGAATTTGCCAGATTCTAGATGTACGAATAAGAAAGCACAGCAAACCATAAATAAGGCTGTAACAAAGAACCATTTTGAGTAACTTGACAGGCCATTACACATTACAACAGCGTTAGAAATAACTGATTTTTTTAGATACTCAAGTTCTAACAAGTTTTCCATATTTTTTGTAACTCATGGCAATATCTCCTAGGTCATTTTGTGCTACGAATGACTAGCCAATGGTGGTTACATGGCTGTCTGTGGATCGATTAATAACTGGAGATAACTTGCTGCCGCCACATTTAAGTGAACTCAGTATAGTGAAAATTCCGCTTATGACCCTTTAGTGGACACAGTATAGTGAAAATTCCACTTATGACCCACTAATGCAAACAGCTGACGGAGGAGGTGACTGACAGGTAAAGGCCCTTTATAAGATATTTATGAAATAATATTTATATCGATTTCTATTGGCTGGTAGAGTTCTACTGCCTGTACATTCACTGCTACTCGATTCAAGCCAGGAGTAATCACTTTCACGTTGGCCACACTAAAAACTATCCAATTTATCACAACTTGCGCGTTTTCACTAACGTAGCCGATGATTATACCGGTTTACAAGCAGGAACAGGACGAGGGCACACAATTCCCTTAAGAGGGCGTTTTACATAATTCAACGCTAAAAGCATTAATCTATGACTGTAGGTTTCATGAAGCTAATTGGCGAAAATTAAAAATAGCAACTCTAGACAATAGTTTTAACCAACGTTTTAAACAAAATAGTTTCCAGTGTTACGAGCTTCTGAGGCACAATCTCTGACGCCGGAACCTCATGCGTATAACTGCGGCGCAAGAGATCACGCATAACGAATTAATAATTCTGGATAAAAATTTACTAATAAAGTTGGCAAACGCCATTATATAGAATTGTCATTGAGTATTTTATCTATGTCGGCTTCGAAAAAAGCGTAGAAATCTATGTTCTCAGCGTTTATTCATATACCACGTACCAAGTCATTTTCAGTACAGTTTTGCATAAATGTTCAATCCTCTAATCTTCAATAATATACGCTTTAGGGCGTTCAAGTGGTTTTAGATTTTTTTTTTATAAATGTTCAGTATTTTTTTTCTGATATTTTATCAAGCACTAGTAGGTGAAAAAAATATGCATCTGTCAATGAATGTAAATAGTCAAATAGTACATAAAGTTTTATTGATATTCACTAATAGGTTTCATTTAATTATATTTTATGATCAAAATTAGCCAACATATCGTGACTGAAGGCGTACGAATTTCCGAATCCAAAGAATTCTTCATGGAGTTGCTACGTATAAAAAAACTTTTTTAACCCCTACCATGGTTACCTACTAAATTGATCGAAATTTGGAACGCACAATGTTTAATGGTAAACGTCATAGCACCCTATACAAAAATCATTCTAAAACATGTGTAATGATTATCAAATTTCCTTACACATAGTCGCAAACCACAGAAATCCCTTAAAATTAAGAAAAAATTACGACACATTTTAAGGTATTCTTGTAGTTAATACCCTCCGAATTCCCGAGTACTAGGGAATGCGTTTAACATGCGTAACGTATTAGCAAAGTCATCTAGCAACAACAAAAACTTAAACAATGTAACATTTTCTGATTAACACAATGTGAGGCACGCGGTAGTAAATATTATCTCCGTGCTGTCTCAAGCGTGCAGGCGAGTTCCGTATTAGTATAAAGAATTAAGATCTCAAAACTTAAACCAGCAAAATATGAATACAAATTTATACGGCCTCGACTCTCAAAATTTTCGAGAAATATTTTGATAGACGAAGCATTCTTTCATTCTCCAGTAGCTTTAGTTTGCCATCGTTATTACTTCAGAGGAAAGCAGTACGTGCCACGCCGATATGCAGAGCAGTTCCTACAATATTTACGTTCTTGCTACACAGTTAACGACAGAAACAAGTGCGTAGTCTTTATACAGATTCTGAGGGGCATCGTAAAGAGCCTATTATGCGAAGAACTCTCCAACAACGCTGCGTTGTCAACCAGTTCCCGCGAACTGGCGGCACGCACAGTGTATGCGTATTAACCCCCCCCCCCTCCTCCTAGTTATTTGGTTAGCGCTGCGCCCGGGAAGAACAGCGGATGAAACGCCACTGCTGGAAGCGGGGTCACAGTCGGGGTGTTATCGGGGGCTTGTTAGCGGTCACAATGGTCCTTTGTCTGGCCGCCTAGTGACTACGGGCGCGGCAAAGCGCGCTCCACAGTGCGAACGTCGAAACAATGGCAGTTAACGGGCGTACAAGCTCAGACCACATTGGGTTATCACGTTAACTAACCTCACGCCAAAGGTGAAATCAAAATAAATCCAGAAAAACTTATGCCCACGGTTGGAATCCCAAGGTATTAATTATTGGTCAGAAGGACTATAGGCCTACATGCAAGTTGAAACAGCGATTGATACATTGAACCCTAGCGTAATGTTAAGGATGTTCAGTGTTGTATCAAACCACCAATTTCTAAGCAATAAAGACGGCAACAGGGCATGACACATAAATTAACTCTGACAACATTAATTGGAATTTCAAGGAATGTAATAGCCAGAAAGGAAAACAAAACAGTAGCAATACTAGCCTTATCTGAGTAAAGAACTTGACAAAGTGACTCATTTAGAGCAATCTTTGTTCTTGGAAAGATTACTTGTTTCACTATACAGACTTTCAAATGAAAGTGTATTTCAACACATTTTTTATCGTTAATTAATGCACATCAATGTCCGCTGAATGTACGTGTTAAGACGCAAAAATAACCTTACGTGTTCACAAAATACTTACTCTCAAACTAGGTTAGAGTAAAACGTCATTAGTTCGTCGACTGGACTGAACTTACTTCGTGATAAATTAACAGATGTAGGATATGCGGGAAACTAAACATAATCAAAACATTCTTTAGATAGAACTATACGTACGGTGTTCATAATATCACAGGAATCAGCATGAAAACATGCGTATTTACAAAAACAATCCCGGTAGGTTCTAGGGATAGGCATTTGCATATACACGTTACACTAATCTCAAGACCAATATTAAGGTACTTTAACGTCATTTTGACATTCCAACCATCCTCAAGCCCTAAAGTGATTTAAATGCTTTATTTTACTTATGTAATAGGTGCCAATGAGCCAAGGCCCACTATTAGGGCTACTTACAGTTGAGCTTCTTTGTTATTTTAAAAAACGTTCGAGGCACGGAAACGGGGAAGGCGGTAGTAGAATACAACACGTCCAACACCTCATCGCTTCTAGGCGCTAAGGACTAAACTAGCGCGCAGTGTTTTCGTAGAAACAGTTTTTTAAACGGGACTTCAAGCGATGAAGCTATTATTTTACTTGTGGGAAGTATGTGGCGAGTCCAACGTAGTTTCTATGATTTGGTTACCCTATCACGGCTGATATTATCCCAGCTACAGCCACGTGAAAAAGTCATTCTTTAGCACGTTCGAGGAGCTTGGAAATCATGTTTTTAATTAGCGGACGGCATTTTTAAAGTCATAGGGACACAGTTTAAAGTGTCTTCTTTTCGTAGATGAACTGATTGGAAACAATTTTAATATTTAAACAAGAAAACACACTTTCCGTAACACGCTACAGCAGCACATCTCACGCGCCAGGTCCACCAACTCTCGAGTTAACATGTTTCGACGGAGTTCAGTTATAGGCGCACGCCAAGCTGTAGTCTAGCGAGCTTGTCTCGCGAGGTACAGGCGTCAGGTCTCAAGACGTCGAAATGTGCGCATCCTCTCACGACGGCCGGCGCTCCCACGGGCGTCACTTCCCACAGCGCACGGTCGACAGGGGTGGACAAACTGCCCGTCAAACCGCGCCATCTGCTGAGCTGACTGTTGTAATAAGCCTGTTTCAGTCGCCATATTGAAATGTTTCTCATTTGTGAAATTCTGAGAAAAATGTGGAATGTACGACTATACCACATTTTGTATTTATCTTTCGCTATCTTACGGACACAGCAGTTTAACTTGTAATGTACATTTACACTGCAATTTGTCAAATAAAGACATAGAAAAATTGTTGGACTGATAGGTAAATACACGTAAAAAATTAAAATGCCATGCCTGTATTGTTGTGCAAGGTAAATATAATTTACGGTATGACAGCAAATAGGCTACCACATTTTTCATCACAGAATACTATAAAAACAAATAAAAATCCAACATGGCGAGAGAAACCAAACGAAGTAGCCACATTATACTGTGTTCCATGTTGCCAAGGTCATATTACCAGAAGGGAATAAGCGCTGCTTAACCCCGGATCATGGCCTAAGCATGGATACGGATTTACATGTTATATTAAATTAAATGGGGTTTCAACCTGTCAAACTCACACATATACCCCATTGACTTTTTATCTCTGCGTGGAACCAATTGCTGCATGTGGCCTTTTTAGGCTGTTACATTCGATGCCCTGAAAACTGCGAGCTAAAAAGAATCATGTCATGTCTAAAAACACAAACACGTCCTCAAAGGTTTTCCTAATATTTTAAAGCAATATTTTCTCTTGTCAATGCACAAACATTGTATATATAGGACGACCATGTTTCGAAGGCAAGAAGAGTTTTGCAAGTGGTGTTAAAATAAGATAGACAATCCAACCAAAAGCTGCCTAACGTGCCTTAGCGAAGTTCTGCTGTATACCTTCGTTACGTCAAGGAATCTGTCAGCACAGAATATTACACGAACACAAGGAATGTAGGATTGACGATATAAAAATAGGTCTAATCGCAAACTAGGGCAACTGATTCAAATGTGGAAAAGAAATAGAGCCCCAATTCTTACTTAAAAAATCTAACGAGATCCTATCTAGTTCTGGTATCAAATACAATACGCAACCAGAAAAAAAGCGTAACTAAATATTACGAACACAGTCACTCAGCATTTAGCTGCCTGCCACAGAATATACCCGAGGTAACGTTCATGGAACGTAGCTTACAGGAAACACTAACACTATCTAATCACAGCTGACAGCTAATGACGTGTCGCAGACAATGAATACCTAGAAGTGACTATCTGATTACTCATGAAATGTAGGAAAACATTTTACCGTCTGAAATAAACCTTGCACTGTGATTTAGATTATAATGGGGTCATTACCACCATACTGCCAATTATTTAACTTAAAATGTTTTTATGAACTAGGGGTCACTATTGTGGCAAATTTCTTTCCCTAAGTGATTCAAGATCATATTAATGAATGTAGGTATATGGTGACAAAACTCAGCAACAGTCCACATTTTACGCGATTTATTCATGGGTCAATAATTTACTGCATACGCCCCACATTTATAGTTTTAAGTCTTATGAGTATTTCCACAATAACATGTTTTATACTTTTTAAATCACTGACAAATTGAAACTTAAATCTCCAAACGTACATTTTTAGCATCATAGTTACGCACTACACAGTTATGACGGCACCAACAATGTCTGATGAATGTCAGGCGACGCTTTCGGCTTGAAAATGAACGTGTGACAATTCCAGCCAGAGCTGCTACAGAGGGGGAGGGGGGGCACGGGACTATTTTTATTACTTCCTTTCTGTTTGTATTGCACATGATTTTCCAGACATCAAAAGCAATTTCTTCTACCTTTCCCGGTTTTCCCTTATCATTAACTCCCCTACTTTTTCCAGTTTTCCAGACCAGTAGCAACCCTTCACTGTAAACACCATGTCATGCTCTGTAACTTTTAGTACATATATGCAAAGAACAAATTATTTCAAACACGAGACGGCTTAGAAAAAAATTTAGAGATAATGCGCGGTCACACACAGCAAACATGTATGTAGACATTTTGCAAAATAAAGTACAGCTCGTCTGCAAAACAAAATTATTTTTACTTTTAACATTTTTGATACTTTGGGTGCAAAATTTTTAACTGTCCTGTCGATCACTATTACTACAAAAAACCGTGTAAAGCTATAAAGGCTTCCAGAAACAACCAAATGAAGCACATCACGCGAATCAATAGTGACTCCTTGATTTGAGTCATTCCGCTTTACATAGTTTCGGATTAACATCGTTAATGTTTGAGTACCTATTTTTCCATTTAAGTAGCCACTGATCCAGAATAACGTCGTTGATTTAGTTACGTTGACACGAGGCATGCTGCGGGCAGCTAGCTAGCGGGACTAGGAACGTGGCAGCAGGAGAGAAGGCTGGGCGGCGCGATAGGAGAACGTGCCAATCTGCGGCGGCACGTCCGGCCAGGCGTGGTTTGTCCTCGCTCGGGTTGCAGCGGTTCCGCGCCCGCCCGACCCGCGCCGACATCAGCACGTCCTCCACTGCTGCCAACTCAGCTGCCTCCACTATCCTGTATCCTCGCACAAAGATGAGAGAGAAGTACACACAGACACCGGTCCTGAGGGACGTGGCGGCGGCGATGTTGAGGTCTGGTACCCGGCTCTCGAGTGTAAGAGGAAGTAGGCCTGGTTGGAGAGATCGCCACTGGGAAACGTTGGTGAAGTGGGTAGTACCCCTTGCAAGTAACGGCACCCCTCAGCAGACTGAAAACTCCTGTGGATGTGGAGTGTGGCTAATTCTGAGAAGTCTACTGTGCTCTTGTCCTACATGGCCCCTACCCTTTCCAAAAACGCAAACCTATTATGAGGTAGTGATGCGAAGCGAATAGTCATCTCACCCAAGTCTATCTCCACCTCCACGTGGGTCAGGTCTGCAACCGCCAGGGCAACAAGGTACGGCGGCTAACGGAGTTAGCACAAGCGAGTCTGGCGAACGAGGTGGCTGTGTCGCTGCGACTGCCAGCGACATTTCCGTAAGATCTGGCAGAATTTGTGTCCAGTCAGAAAATATTAATTTTTTAAAGGCACGAATTTTTTTTTGCGGAGCATAACTCGGTTTCAGATGTAGGATTTGCACATGCCGAACTGTACATTTGTCACTAAAAAAAAAAATTCATTGCTTTACATCTTTGTCATCATAATTTTAAATTACGGCAGAATTAAATATATATTTGGCCGAAACTTAGCGAATTCAACGCGAACATTCAGCGGATTTTTTAAACACGAACTGGTAAAACTGCCATAGTCATCGACAACTAACAAGAATGAGTTGACGCAACGGTAACACGTAATTCATTTTTTGGGGCCCGGGTTCGATTTCGGACTAGGATTATCCCGATTTCGGTTTTCCACGGTTTCCCGAAATCGCTCCAAGCGAATGCTGGGATTGTTCCTTACCAAATGCCATGGTCATTTCTTTTCCAATGCCTTTCTGTGTAACCGTCTCTATTGACCTCGCTGTCAACTAGATGAAAAATCTAACAAATATATAATTTTAATGAACTCCCACCGATTCAGTTTTACTGTTATTGGTAGGTCTGTAGCAAAGATCAGTGTACGTTTGTCTGAAAACGTCGTTTTTAGCTATGTTGGAGGAATAAGAAACTAATGAGCACAGTATCTTACAAAATACTGCCTTGTCCGAAGTGTTTTCTTCTTGTACCTTGGCACATTTGGAATCGTCCGTTGAAAAATAGTACTTCCTTTTACATTAAAACGCATTGTAAGCGTTTAACAGGCGGCGCCCTTAACAGTTAATTTATTACCGGGTTCTTCACAGATTGTAGGCGAATTCGCATTGTCATTGGTAATCAATAGTTGACATTCAATTATATCGCAACATTTCGAACAAAGTGAACAAATTTATATACTGAACTATCGCCAATGCACACAACTGTACACCCGGCAGCGATAAATTTACATGTTAAGCCTAGGCTAAAACAGACGTTAGCTTTAACATGCACAGTTGTGATAAAATATATCGCCAACACAAACCAGATACTAGTGTCTGCTGCAATGGTTATAGCTATGTAATACGAGGTAGAAATTTGACTGAAATAGTTTAAAGTAGCTGGCGACCATGCAGAGTTAAAAATTATGTTTAAAATTATATATAGTATTATGGCGTTATTAAAGGCACTTTAAACCACTCCAACTCTAAAATAAAAAATAAAAAAAAATGAGTGGTTTTTTTTACAACCAGGTCCAACACAAGACCTTAAGAGTTACTCTGTTAATTTAGTCATGTGAGAATGTAGTGTCAAACCGTCTATACAATATTAATAAGTAAAAGTTTAACAAACTCCAACTCTTATTAGTAGTAATAATTGCCTCCAAGTCTTAAGAGTGAATATAAGTGATAATAGACTTTCTGCGCACGACGTGGATATATCACGTGATCGTAGGCAAAACAATTGCTTTTAAATTCACTTACGTTTATAACAGAATTGCTAGATCGCCATAGCACATACTAAGTTTTAGAGAAGAATATTGTGGCCAACTGCTGAAGAAATTTACAAAGCTACTACTTTGCTTATCTTGTAGAAATTATTTTTACTAGGAACTGTGACAAATACGGATTTGATATCTAACACACAGATGAAGCTACTGATGCAATAGTCTCGCGATATATGGTCGAGACACGAAGAGTGATTCTACGAATTCAGAAAGTTTCTCATAAAACCGCAAACAAATACAAATAATGATAAACACAGGCGGATGTACTCATATAAACACATCCTCCATACTGTATGTCAGGGGTCACATGATCGTAGGCATAATAAAACATTGTTCGCCTCAGGATTGTGCTACTGCGCACTACCTATATATCCACTTTATGGTGTACGATTGCAGCTCGTCTGAATTACATGCAAGATAACTTATTTTTAAATACTCTGTAAATACTTAAGAGGAGTCCTCTACTGGCGCATGGACGGCGTTGCAGCGTGTCACAAGTAGCCTATTCTTTTTTACGCGAACTCGCTTATTCATATTATGTTTACTTATGAAAATAACACACTTGCAACTATGCTTTTATGTTTTCAAAAATTCAGCATGCTTGTTAGAAATATGATTTCCGGGCCTCACAAAATAGCTAAAAACGTTTTTTAGACTGCTGTAACTCCGAAAATATTGTCTGAATTCGTATAGTGCAAGGCGAGAGGCACGGGTTTTGACCTTCACTTCGTACTATTAAAAAACACAATTTTGTGGTCACTGCTTAAAGTCCCGTAGGAAAAATACTGCTAGGAAAACCTTGCACACCAGTTTGGCGCGCTGGCGAATACAGGCGATATGCTACTCGTCAAGCATAGGACACTGGCTCTTATCGCTACGCTGTTCCCACGCGTCAAAGGTGGGATTTCGACACCGGCGAAGACTCCTCTTAAGTCAACTGTAGCCGGGATTGTAACAATGTGAGGTAAGTAGACTGCAGGAATGCGTGGCGGCGGAGAGGAAGATTATCGCACGTGCGTACAGCGGGCTGTCTCGCAAGAGGCTCATGAAGCTGCAGCCGGCCAGGGGCGGTGTAACGGACCGGCCCGTAGACAGGAATGCGGCCACTAAAGGAACAGTTGGCGCGGTACTGTCTCCCACGACGTGGCGTTGAGTCTCGTCTGCGTCCACTCCACCACTCACATTCACGACTGTTCCACCACATGTAGCTTTACCCACGGCTTATCGCCATTGTGACTTACTTCCCTTTCTAAATACTCGCATATAACTAAGACGATGTGTTTCGCCAGTAAAAATCATACAAGCAGGCAGCTTCGTGCACGAAACCACCTGTGAGCAGGACCCAAGGGGAAAGATGGGGGGGGGGGGGACGAATTCCTACATATAACTCACGTGCATTCTATTCTAACCAAGGGTCAATTTAGTTACAGTCATTTAAGTGCTCTTCATATATTGACGAGTAAAAAGTTACAGAAATTAAGTACAATTTGAGTGGAGTATAAAAGTCTCTTCTGTACCATTACTATTGTTTTGAGTGCTTTTTATGGGAAAAAAAAAAAGGAGTGGGGGAGGGATCGCTGGATCCCATCCCGACACATTTAGACTAAGCAAGGCCGAAAACGTCGGCCAGTATTTCGAAAAAATGTTGCTAACGAGTCTATAACAATAGGGCATCATTCGCTACAAAAATTTGACAAAAGTCAAAATTAATAAACTACAAAAACTGCAATACTGAAACTATTTACTTACAAAATGTATTGCTTACGGGCAGCTGTTTGTTCCGACGTTTTGCAATTTACAATTTACGTCGCAGCCCACTATGAATTTAACCCGAGTTCAAGTTCTTAGTCGCAGAAAAAGACTTTTCCTCTGAACTGCCGCTTTAAGGGGAATGGTCTTTCTCAGCTCGGATTTATGGCTTTTCTCAGAAATGAGAGACTAAGTTTTTAGTTTTGACATGGCATAGTTTTAGAGTTTATTTCACTTTTTTGAACCGATAAGGCGTTGTTTCTACTTTTTTCATGTCAGCTGATCCCTGTCACAAAATAATGAAGGTATTAAGGTTGCAAATATTGATAAAGTCACTAAAAAGTTATAAAGCATAAACTGATACATTTACAGGGGTAGGGATCAATCCCCAATAATAATTAATGATGCATTACTATAAACAGTCTTTCCTAATGTAGCCGCAAGCAAAGCCACCCATCTCCCACCTGTCGACATTTCCAAAATTTTTACTGTAATTTTAGTCTTATGTGGTAGGGTAAAAATTTGCCGACAAATTCAAGTTTATCAATAAAATCCTTCCATTCATTTTTATTAATTTGCCACATGAGAACATACCATATTTAATGTCTTACATGGAATAATGTACCAAAGGTCGCTGCAAACTTAATCCACGATGGCAACAATCACATACAAGGCTCGAAAAAAAATTTTTTTAAAAGTCTATTATAAAGTGAAAATATTGAAAGTAAATAAAAATTAATACGAATACGACTATACTACAAAGTAAATCGGCCAATTATTTGAGGTGTCACTAAACGGTTGTTTAACCTCCCTAGAAATTGGGTGCATGCAGGGAATCATCAGCTATTCCAATGACGAGTCCAGAAGCTAATTAAAAAATTTGGCCCTTCTAATACGACACAAATACACATGGACTGGAAATGAACTCTTCAAATACTGCAGCACCGATTTGTGTCTGAAAATTTTGAGCATATTTCCAGCTCTGACAACTTCAAACGACGGTAGCACCAAATTAGGTAAATATAACACTGGTGCCATCTAAACAGCACAGTATGGTTCACTTAAATATGCACAACAATATTTCCATAGTGAAGAAATTATAACGATACATTTACGTAGCCTACAAAGCATGTATGCAAGACCTAAGAACAAAAAACTTCAGACGAACACATACAATAATTATTCAGGAAATTTGAAAATATGACCAATAATGTTACACCAGTTAACAAATAAACTGAAATAAAATGCAAAATTTTACAGTAACGTCTTCCTCAAATATAAAATAAACAAGAGATTATGCAAATTATCACAGCTGGGAGCATATGGAAAAAGGAAAACCCAATAATTTATTACTATTTCCATGTAAACACATAACAGCTAACAATGAGAAGGTTTGTTTGGTTAAAATTGATGTATTTGTGCATCTCGTCTACTACACCTACAGAACAATGATGTGTTTGGCAAGGGCTCCTCGGCCCAACAAGTAAAGATCATACTAAGTAACACACGATCACAGTGATGACAATAAAAATTTCATGCAATTTGAAGTGCCTTCTACAGTTAGAAAAGTTACAACAAATGAAATAATTTTAAACTCAATATCCTGCTACATGCTATGATACAAAACCTTCGTCAACATATTAAATTAATTGCAAAAATTCAATAAAAATGCTGTCTTTCTCAGATACAGTATAATGGAATTGTAAGGACTGAATGTATGGATGCAAGGCTCTTGTCATTGAAAACAAAGCCACATTCTATCAGTTTTTGAAAGCATGTGTAACTTTCTGAAAATGTGCAGAAGACTGAAATTCACTTATGGAGAATGTAAAAGAACTGTGGCAAAAAATGCAATACTTTTAATGGAAATATGGGAATATGGTCTTTTGAGAGTGACTGCCCATGTAAGTCAACTGGTAAGTTTCAGAAGAGAGCCAACGATCTGACTTGAGAACTATAAATGAGAAGACTAAGGAAGAAATTACTTGCAGAACAGAGAATAGGAATTTCAGTTAAGTACTTGTGCTAAGATAATCTATCTGTCAACAATAGGTTATTCTGATGACCTTTTAAAACTAAAAATGGGGTGAACTATTTCGAATAGGAACACACAACAAAAAACCAATTTTTGTAATGCTGTACCAAGACTCACAAAAAATTCCTATTAGAATTTTTTTAAAATTTAACAGACATAAGCCGAAAATCGGGACAAGCAAAAATTATAAAATTTAACATTCGCTTAGCGACATCCATATTTCGCCAAATGTGGAAACATTGTAGTGATGACCCCGATGACAGTCAAGAACCAGTTTTTATAACTGTATTGATATCAGACAGCTTCGTAAAACTAATTTCTGGGGAAAGTATTCAGAATATGAAGGAATAAATGCTAATTAAAAGATTCTCAGGGTGATATCTGCATTACAACAAAATAATTACATCAAATATATAGTTGTCCTCAATGAAACATTACTTTTCATGCAGCTTTCATGCAATCAAGTCTACTTTTTGACATGCCAAAAACTTTTCGCCAGATAGACCTTTCCAATTAAGTACCAACCCTATCGATTTAAATTATGAACTATTATACACACGTGCATTGTTCATGGTATAATGGTTGGCTATTATACACACACCAAAAAAAAAGTATTGCATCACCTCGGTTCCAAGATCCGTTTAACACTGACGCTGAACGGTTATATTACATCAACAACACAGTTCCTTTGACTGTTCCTAGACGTCAGTAAACCTGGCTAAAGACGTAAACTACCCCATACAGCAGGGCCTATAGGAGGGCGTAGGAAAGCTGGTCAGTTCAAGTCACTCCCCAGGTAATGCAATACCTGATTTGACGTGTGTATTTAAAACCGTCCGAAGCACGTTAGCTACCAATTATCACACCAAAACAAAGTGAAGCGAAATAAATTTTCAAATTAATGTTAAACATTACAAGCACCTAAAGCTGTCCGAATAAAATTTCCCAGTAAAAACTAACTACTAAGCACCGAAAACCCTTAATGCAAAAAGCCAAATAGCATCCTTACCTTTGACTCCGCCGCAGCTAAGTTTGATTCTTGGTGGGATCCACGTAAACATTTTATGGAGTGTGTCAAGCAGGATGAAATTAGAACTGACCTTCTTGTACAGCTTGATCCAGGTGAGGTCGCCCTTGCTGTCAGTGTACTGCAGGCCAAAAAACCACACTTCACGCAGGCCGATGGTCTTCACCACCTGGTCGAACAACTGCTTGCCCGTGGTCGTCTGCTGGATCGCGAACTCCAGCTCCGCGTCCATCGTGGTCACGCGCACGTTCATCTGCACACAATCAAGCACACCATTGTTGCTACGTATGAGGTAACAGGTTCCTGCTTTGGTAACAGGAGACATCCACCAATCATGTCCAAAGACTATTCTGATCTGCATCTATATAAATCATGTACCCCAAATTATAAAAATTCCTAAGTAGTAAAACCTATTACTAGTAGTTGATAACACAAACACGTTTATCCAAACTAAAAGAGGCAAGAGAACCATTTTTAAAATTTTCTAGAGTGAAAATCTATATAAGATTTCTGGCTCCATATATACATCACAACAATATACTAATTCACACTGTTAACTGTCACTAAGCTGTACAACTACCTGTCTTATGACCAACAGTTACTTTAATATTGCCAACTTAAAATATCGAAAATTAATAAAAAAAACACTTAAGAACCCTTTGATACAAAGAACATTGAGTGAGGCTTGAATTTAGAACGTGGAATTAAATAACTATTGCAATTAAAACAATATTTTTAAGTTTGCACAAATAGGCTACTCATTTTCCTTAGCCCGAAAAACAAATGCGCAGAGAATCCAAATTATTTAAACTTCTAATATGGTTACATTACATTCTACAGGCCATCTCTGTTTGGATGAATTTAACACTTTGGCATTCAAGAGTTACACAGCTTTATTACTCTTGTAATAATTACCCCAATAAATTTATAAAAAACCGTATGATGACATTTACGGAATGCTAACACGTACTTTGGTAGTTTGAGAGATCTGTTATCACAAATTAGAAGAGAAACTTTTTCTGCGTTCCACATATCAGACCTACTTCACAACATATCCTTTCCAATAGACCAGCAATGTAAACCCAAATACAAACATTCACATTTCAATACTTAACATTTTATCCTTTCCAATAGACCAGCAATGTAAACCCAAATACAAACATTCACATTTCAATACTTAACATTTTATAATAATTAGTCAACTTCACAATTAAATTTGTCAGATAAAATTTCTCTCTAAGTCTATGATCACCGCCTTGACCAAAGTAACCCAAATAATTTTACAACACTGGTAACATTTGAACTCAAGCCGAAGTGTCTAGGGCAAGCTCGACGAGACACCTCAAACGACCTCTAAAGTGATTTAGTTTTAGCCGTTTCTACAACTGCTGACACTACTTTAACTCACAGCACGAGACCGGGCCAGCCATGGCACGAAAAACATGTTTTAACTGCGGCTAGGGCGTATCTGCCAACCAGCTGAAAGAGTAGCCACCACTGTCGTTTATTACACAGTAAATCTTGAAACGAATGTGTGTCGCGACGAAACTGCACGGTCGATAAAACATCATTGACAAGAAGAAAGAGCGCCGATAAAGTGCTCTACAAGAAAAGGGAGGCGTGGACTACTCCAGAAACAGACTTGCCCATCAGCTGACATTTTAACGTGGGTTACTACACATGTCAAGCAGAGAATGTGTGCTACAAGGGCCTTGCACGTGCAGAAGAGGCGTGATGGGTACCACTTCCAGAGGACTGTAGCCGGGATTTGTGCTTGGCCGAGGGGGGTTCCTGATTCGGGAAACACCGATCAACACCAGTGATTGTGAACGAGGGTCCGGGGGCCTTCCCCCGGGAAAATTTGGATTTAAAGTGCAAAATTCTCTCTGTAAGGAGTAACTCTCTATCACATGCCCCCCTCCCTTCCCCGACAAGCTTCGTCCCTTACGACCTCCTGAAATGCCAATGGCAGAGCGGATTACGCGTAGACAGAATGGGAAGTTTCAAGTTCCAGAACGTCTGATATTAGTACAATTCACTACAAAATACGTTGAAGTCTTACGGTATCCGCGGCAAATTTTAAATGGATATCCAGTCCGCTATACCGAATATCCGCGCCGCTGATCGGATTAATTTAATTTATTGAAGTCCAGTTTAATAAGCATTATGTAGGAAAGTTCAATTAATTAAAAGAAGTTATCGCCCGGCGTATAGTTGTTGAAGCGTGTTTCCAATTTTAAAAAAAGACACTACGAACTATAGTGCTGTTACACGACAAGCCTATGAGAAACATCAGCCCTCCCACGAAAAAATACGTCTAGCTCTATCCGTATACTATCGTTTTGGCTGGCAAGGCACACAAATAACGCAAATGAAATACCCGGGATTCAAAATACAGAAACCGGAATGATATTCGTTAAGCGCATATCATGCGTCGCGCAATCAAACGTACGAAACTTTGGAGTCTTGAACCAAGAAATAAGTAAAACGCGAAAAAATTTCGAGCTCCAGAAATGGGCAAAAAGTTTTCTAGATCCTGTTTTTTTCCTCGCGAAAACCAATAATTTTAAATTAACACTGACTTACGCACCAAGCGTTGTAGAGTTAGTTTTAACAAATGAAATTATAGGTTAACCTCTTTCAACATAACAGGAAAAAAAAAATACTATGAACACAACTACGCGGCAATTTTCAATACCACCGGGCATAAAGTCAGTATAATTTTCCATCCACGTACCAGTGTCACTTATATCACCCTTTGTTCCAACCGGAAAAAAAAAACTGTCTGCGAATAACGAAAATGAGTGACAAAGGGGCTAAGGTTGACGTGTATGCCGCTCCTTGAAGTTCTGGGAAACAAAGCAGTCATTGTGAGATCAGTACGTGTACTTGTCTTGAATCACAACCAGTTGTCCAACTGCCACACTGGCATCCAACCCAACCACATACGCATCAACTCATCCTGTTACAGCAGCACTATGCGACTTTCCTTAGAGGCGGCGTATTTAAATCCAAACTGAAGTCAAACTTTACTAGGTTAAGCACGCGCTTCAAATGCGTTGTAATGTGTGGGAAAATATTTTATTTACATTACCAATACGTGCTTTGATCAATGTGCGAAAACACCTCGAACAAGGTCGGTATATCATCAAGCCATTATGCTCCCAAAAAAATTAAGACTGCAGTACTTCAAAATTAAAGAAAACGTTTATGTATTCAACTATGATAAAATCGTGAACTGAACTTTGATACAGACACTTCCCACTAATAAAATTTATACGGTAATTGTTTGAAGTAACATTGTAAAAATTGGTTCGGCGAGCATCTTGCACGCTGTACTTCAGCGCCTAGCTCGTGGCGATGCGTCAAAGGTCTTCCTTATTGCTCCGTCGCTCCTGGGCCTCTAAAGCGAAAAACCGGTGAAGTCAGACGGCGCCCTTAGTTCTGGCCCGAATGTCTTGGATAGGCCACGAAGACCACGGGTTTGGCTACCAGGCCACGTCGGGAAAACTTCTGTGATTCGTTAAATAACTATAATGCCGTAAAACGCCTATAGTCTTTTCCGCATTTCAGTATTGATAACAGCTTTGAGGAATATTACACAATCCGCTAATCGCGACAAACGAGACTATCTGCGGTGAACTCGTGCTATCGCACAAAAATACAATCGGGCCGAAGGAGTGACGTAGGCTACGTATCGTTCAACACGACGCGTAACCAATGATAAGCTCTTCCACCGCTGAAGACTTATTTTACCGACGTTAACTTTTGAGCACTTACAGTTATTTTTAATCATTGCTCGGCGTGCCTGTATTTTTCTTAAATTTTTTTGGTAGCCCGTTCTGGCCCTGTACCCCGTTTGCATTCCCCCTCCCCCTCAAAATTTCAAAACATTTTTTTTGGTAGAAACCTTAGCAGACCGACTTACTACTATCGTTTTTTTTTTTTCATTAACTCCGTTTGCCCTCCCCACCTCTTTTTCCCCTGCCAAATTATATTTTTGGGAGAAACCTTCGGCGGCGAATGCAAAACTCAAAACTTTCATAGCAATCAGTTGAACGCTAGGAATGCATGGAATTCGAACACAAACGTTCGTTTTTGTACTATATACATATTACACGTCAATATTAAAACAAATGGAACATACAAATTTGCTGAAATGAAAAATTATATTAAAAAAAAACCAAAACCAGTGAATAACTTATAGGCCCTACACTACCATAGAGGCGGCACCCTGCACTGAAGTCAATGTATATACCGTTCTTGAGAAACAACTTCTAGTATTCTTTTCATGCACGAAGTACGATGCAAACCAACGACGTAAAATATTGGAAAACAGTCGTTCCTCCAAATTAAGAGTGTGTGGTAGATAAATACGCTGAAGACATAACTTGATTTCTACGCTTTTTCGAAGTCAATACGAATAAAATACTCAATGACCATCCTAGACAATGGTATCTGCCAACTTTATGAGTAAATATTTATCCAGAATGACTAATCCGTTACGCGTGATCTCTTGCGCCGCAGTTAAATACACAAGGTTCCGGCGTCAGAGATTGTGCCTCAGAAGTTCGTAACACTGGAAACAATTTTGTTTAAAACGTTGGCTAAAACTATTGTCTAGGATTGCTATTGTTTAATTTTCGCAAATTGGCTTCAAGAAACCTACCGTTATAGATTAAACCTTTTAGCGTCGAATTATGTACCACGGCCTCTTGAGTTACAAAACTTGAAGAAATGCTAAACGTGGTTCCTAAATTTAAATGAAACAGAAATGTGCCAAGTATTCTTACCTAGACAGGAAAATTTAAGTTTTTTTCATTAAATCTATCATGTAGCTCTAGTGTTCCACTTTACAATGTTTCTTTTAGAACTTTTACATTTTATAAATACCGTCGGATTTAGTCACTAATTTGTATAAATGCATACCAAATGACAGACGGCAATAATCCGTGACTGAAAAATATCTGCAGGAATTACGTCACAATTCTGTCGAATGTTATGGATAGCATGGTCCTTGTCTATTTTTTCCCCCTTAGTTGACAATATTCCTATTTCGGAATCATTTGTATGTTTGTTGACGTATATCATTTAGTCAACTATATAACGTTAACGTTACTGTGAAATACTGTACTATATTCTGTCCTTTACGTTAGAATATTCTCCTGTTTAAATAACATTTTGAAATAGGGCCCCCTAATCTAAGCAGCATTTTATTAGAATTTGTAGGGTACAATTTTTAAAATTCTCATTTACTGTATATAAAGGATGTATCAGTACAGCTGTTACAAACTTTCAGGAGACAGACTACGTGCAGACGATGGGAAATCGCACAGCAATGCATGGTCGGAAACGCTTTCCTGCGACACAACACAAGAAAGGATACGAACAAAAGGAGAAAGCATGTTTAAGAGGGCGTGGTACATAATTCAACGCTAAATCATTAATATATAACTAGGTTTATTGAAGCCAATTGGCGAACAGTCTCCAGTGTTACGAACTTCTGAGGCACAATCTCTGACGCCGGAACCTTGGGCGCAAGAGATCATGCGTAACGAATGAATATGTGGATAAATATTTACTCAAAGTTGGCAAATACCATTATCTAGGATTCTGATTGAGTATTTTATACATATTGGCTTCGAAAAAAGCGTAGAAATCAATTGATTGTTTTCAGCGTTTATTTATCTGCACGCACTCTTAAGCCTAATACAGTAAAATTGCTAGGAAGTCTGGCTGGTGATGATCGATGTCAAGTTTAATTTCTTAGTTTCTACTGTATTAATAACAATAAACCTGCTTTCTCATCTTGTTCCGTGTCCATTCTTGTGTTTTGTGTCGTCACTACCGCGCCAGTAAAGCGTTTCCCACCATGCATTGCTATGTGATTTCCCATCCTACCTCTCCTGAAAGTTTGTAACCGCTGTACTGATACAGCCTGTATAAATATGACTAAAAGCATTTCGAATGTTACCGAATGACTAAGGCAATTTCAAAAAGTTACCAAAATCTTGTAGCTGAGTTTATTTTTACGTGCAAGAAAAATGTCGGTCCACAAAATCGAATTTAAGTCGAGAGCCTATTCAAAATATTGCTGGCTCCAAAGACACTGTCAGGCAAGACTTGGACAAAGCGTCGGAGACGAACCGCAGCCTGCATTATTTTTTTTTAAATAAAATATTGAACTGATGTGTCATTGCATGAAAGCTCGAATTTCATCGCAATTTGGGGAGTGGGGCCAGGGGTTCAGATTTTGAAGATGATTGATTTTGACAATGACCCTGTACGACCACGAGCGTTTCTAACATTACGCTCGTTAAATAATGCTCGCAAAAAAATTGTTTATCGCAAGTTTACAAACCATCTACCAACACGCATCTTCCGTCCGGGAGCGTTATCGGACGTGCCTCCCGCCCTATTTTCCTAACATCCCTCAGAGAAAGTGGCATTGCACACATTCCACAAGTATTCCTTTTGTACTGCATAAGCCGACACTGGTCTCAACTGCTGGCGAAAATAATGCACTAAAAAGCCATAAACATTCCGATACACACTTCACGCCAAGCGTCGCTGCACACGCACGAAGAGTTGCGAATAAATAAATCCAAAGAAATTTAAAGGCCAACATTGTCAGATGCTTTTCATAACGACACAAATCATTAGGTTAATTGGTTACTAAACTTACGTTACTAGATTTACTTAAATGGACATTGTCCATTGCGATATTGACTGTCAAAGAAAACTACCTAGTTTTATTTAGTCTCATCGTTGTGTCGTAATTTTAATTTTATTTTGTGGGTCATATTTTATCTGTTTGTCCTCCCTTTTCCAAAACAAACCTCAAACATATGCTGTTTGGGTTTTAGTTTGATTTGTATTTCGTATCTTTCTGTCCCATTAATGGAATTTTATATTGTGTATGTAACCTGTTTAATACATACTGTGATTATTTATGTTTTCCTATTTTTAGTTTTCTTTGGCAAGTCATCTATATCGCAAAGGAGTATGCGTATGTCCAAGAAACCCTGTCATGCACCTCTATTGAACAGTTCTTTCAAATATAATTACTTCGTTTTCAAACAAATCATATTAAGACACTCAAAAATTAAATTATTTCGAGATTTAATAACTGCTGAACACTAAACGTACGTAATTTCACGGCACTGCGCGCGAAAACTAGCTGAGATACTATCACGAAAACAGCACATGTGCGACCATGTCCTCGCATGCAACAAATGCCAGTTATTATTTGGGCCGGACAAACTGTTCTGTCCGCGCGTTCTCGGATCGCTTCATGCGAGTACTTTTCCCTAAAATATTACTTATCCTGAGGCAGAAATAGAACCATATTGACGAGACAGTACTACGATATAAAGGCGACTGTTCGACTCACTGTTCCAAGTCGTAAGAAAGTATTATAAATTTACAACGCTCAAGAATGAGATGTCCTCAGACCTACTGAAGCAAAAGTATACAGGATGTTACAAAAAGATACGGCCAAACTTTCCGGAAACATTCTACACACATGCACAAAGAAAGAAAATATGATATGGACACATGTCCGGAAACGCTTAGTTACCATGGTAGGTCCCAATTCCTTACATATCGTTAAATGTCATCGTAAATAACACTTCGTACAGGCTATGTCCCAAATACTCAAAGGATTGGTTCTTTACAATGTAATTTACTTCCTAGGTTCACCGCCAGGTGGGCCACTTGACGGAAGGTAATCTGGACTGTTGAGTTGAAAAGACGGAACGCAGTCACGATTACCTTCCGTCACGTCGCCCACCTGGCGGTGATCCTAGGAAGTAACGTACATTCTAACGAAACATTCCATTGGGTAATTGGAACAGTGTCTGTACTAAATGTTTTTACGATGACATTTAACGAGAAGTAAGGAACTGAGCTCTACCATGGTAATTTAAGCGTTTCCGGATATAAGTCCATATCACATATTTTCTTTCTTTGTGTGTGTGAAATGTTTCCTGAAAGTTTGGCCGTACCTTTACGTAACATCCTGTATAAACGGTGAGGTACATGGTCGCGAGAACCAACCAAATGAAACTACAGCCACATGTGTCAGAATCAACAAGCGACAAATCGAGGTCGGCGGGAGACCAGTGACGTAACAACGTGTAACGAGCACAGTAGCGTCACCGTAGCAGTAATCGTTACCATCAGAGAGGCGGCTTCAAGGACACGGCCAGCAAGCGGAACGACACGCGGCAAGACGGCGGCATGGTAAGGAAATGAACTGCGCCCGCAATTCTCCCTCTTACTAACATGCAACAGCCACTTCCCGCTAGCCCAGGTAACTTACATTTCAAAGAAATATTTTTATTTGAGAAATATATGCCAACCGAAATTGCAAATGTTATGCCGTCCGCTGATGTCTAATACGCGTATATATGATTTTCATACAAAAACTTAAAATTCACGGTTGGGAGGATCCCTTTTAAGGGGGGAAAAATTACAACTCAAGAGACAAATATTGAAATTTGTGTGAAAGCGACGTTAACGTATTTACTGCGGAAAAAATTGCAAATTGTTATAGTATTTTGATAGGTAACGTACCTTAATGTACGGGTTTACGAAAATATACAATTGCTTCTGATTTGTTACTGAAACACGCGAAAAAATTTTTCATTCAGTAGTTTTTTTTATTTAAGCTTAATTGTCTTGTCTTCGTGGGTTGCATGTCTAATGTTTCTACAACATAAGCAATGGTCTTATGTTCATCTTAATATATAAAATAGTGTCCTGACACTCACTCAACACACAGCCCAAACCTCTGGGCCCAGAACCATGAAATTTTGAGGGAAGCTTCCCCTTGCCCCGTAGGCACCCACTAAGAATGGATTTTTCGAAATTCGATAATTAAGGGAGTGAAAAGGTGTTAAATGTGTTTTCAAACAATCCCTGATATCTAATTAACCAGGAATGCTATAAATATTTTTAACTTCAAAATATTGTCCAAACAAATTCATATTTGCGAATTTTTCGATTTTCCGAAAATCGAAAATTAAGGGGGTGAAAAGCCGTAAAATGTGTTTTTCATTCATACGTGATTTCTCATAAACCATTTCAGATAGTGAGGTGATTTTTTCTTTAAAATGATGCTTAAGTAAATATTTAAAAAGTATTTTTAGAATTTTTCGAAACTCGTCTTTGAAAGCTCTTAAAATAATAAAATGTGTTTTTAATTAATCCCACTTATCTCCTAACCCAGTGGAAATATTGAAATGGTTTTTGCTTTAAAATAAATCTTACATAATTATCAAAAAATAAATTTAAGGATTTTTCGAAATTCGTCCTTGAAACTTGTTAAAAAAAAAAATAAAACGTGACTTCAAATAATTATCTGTACCACTTATACCCGTTGAGATATCGATATGATTTTTTGATGAGAATGAAGCTTATGTAAATATCTACAAATCAAATTCAGGATTTTATGAAATTCGAAAATTAAGGATTTGAAAAGCAGTAAAATGTTAAGTCTCCCCAAAATAATGATCATGAAGAAATAATTCAACAGTCGTTTCTTTTTGCCAACCAACTCATAAATAAAACCTCTTTGGACTGTAGTCTGTAAGAATTATCACGGCCTGCCTTTAAGCATTCATTGTTATTGTATAAAGTTTGTGGTGTTGGACGTGTGCGGTTACGGGTTCGTAAACCGTGCAAAAACTAAATTTTGTCAACCATGTCATAAAATGCATTCATACACTGACCATCAGTTACTGTAAATTTTAATTTATTAGTTAATTACATTTTTGATTTTGGCTACACCGCAATGGCCATTTTGTGACTGATGAGTGATTATGCAAAAACTATGGGGTTTAATTGGAGGGGGGGGGGATGACGTGTTATGTGACGTGCAGTGTTTGGCACAAATATAAAAACATGACATTTTACGGGTCCAACGCCCTTAAGAATAAACCACAGCAGCTATTTTCATCATGTTTTTATTTGTACAGGATATTTATTTTATTATTTTATAGACACAAAATGTGATTAAATTTGGCGCTGATGAAATTTTTCTATATCTCAGTTTTCGCGTAATGGCTTCTTAAAGTGAAATTTTGCATGTTTCCGTTTTAAGGACTACACTAAAGCCAACTGACACACCAAACTGGAAAAATTCACCGTGGCTAAGACATCGCAGCCTGCAATGTCACGTCCATATAAACAAATAATTTTTTTGTATTTAAATAAAAATGTTGAAATTTAAAATTAAAATTTTACAAATGCAATAATCTTATCAAATATTTTATTTTGTGGTTTAACACAGCTGAATTTGCAGTCTACAACATCGTTATTCACTGTGAATTTTTTCAATTTGGTAAGTGAGTTGGTTTTAGTGTCGTCCTTAAAATGGAAACATGCAAATTTTGGCTATAACGAGTCATTACTCAAAAACTATGCTAGATAAAAAAATTTAATCATTTTGTATCTAAAACAAGAAATAAAAATAACTGGTACACAAATATAAAAATAAAAACATGGTGATTAAAATAGCGGTAGACCGTGCCCTTAAGAGCAAGTGTTAGTCAATATCTTGAATTTTTATATTTTGTGTCATGTCTGTTCTTCTGGGTAAATTTTTGTAAATTTAATGTAACTACGGAATAGAATAATTTTAGACACAGTAAATATTTGTCGTTACTGTTGTTACAGATCGAACTGCAGTTAGAAAATTCTCAATGCGTTCTTAACTGCAATTCTACCGGAAACAATAGTACAGGAAAATAAAAATTTGTGTATAGAATTCTACCAGTATGTATTTCTATTCCGTAGCTACCCAGAAGAAAAGTTATGACACAAAATACTAAAGATCAAGATGGTGACTATCACTCATAATTGTTACATCTGAAATTGTACTTCACAACTTTTTCAGATCACGTTTATATAATTTTTTTTCGGGGGTGGTATTGAGAAGGCGATGGCCCAGGGATTTGGGGGGGGGGGGCTGGAATCGT
>PNEQ01085454.1:0-44955 GCA_003012365.1 Medauroidea extradentata | reverse complement strand
TCATCATGTTTCGGATGTGCTAGCAGTCACGTCCGCCGCCCTCGAAGGGTTAAGACGCAGTTGGGACAGGTATCTATGACGTAGGTTCGGCGGTTTTCCCACTATGAGCCACCCGGGCTTTGAATCATCGGCCAGCCCTCAAGGTGTTACGAAACAGCCGCCGACCACTGGCCTCCAGGAACATGGCACGCAACAATATACACACACACACAAACATATAAACAAGTAGGTTGTTTTGATAACAAGGGGATTTTTGCTTAAGGACGCGGTTCACCTAAGATTTCAGCGTATTATTTTTATTTTTATATTTCCACCAGATATTTCTTATTTTAAACATAAATTGTGACTAAAACCTTCCACTTAGAAAATTTTTGTATCTCTCGTAGTTTTTGCGTAATGGGTCGTAAACGTCATAATTTGAACTTAACGGTTTTATGTACGCCACTAAAACCAATTGACATACCAAACCAAAAATTTCACAGTGAATATCAATGTTGTCGCTATGATTTGACACATATAAAAACAAAAAGTAAATGTATTTGTAATTTTAAAAAATTGTTTAAATTTTAAAATTATAATTTTAAAATGCAGCATTTTTATTAAATAGAAAAGTATTTTATTTGTCGCTTTTATGTATGTCAAATCATAGCCTACAACATTGTTAAACGCTGTGAATGTTTTCGGTTTGGTGCGTCTGTTGGTTTTAGTGGCGTACATAAAATCGTAAAGTGAAAATTTTGATGTTTATGACTCATTGCGCAAAAACTATTAGTGATACACAGATTTACTGAGTCGAAGATTTAATCAAAATTTATGTCTGAAATAATATTTAAAAAAATATCTGGTATAAATATAAAATTAAAACAAGACATTGAAAACTGAGGAGACCGCGCCTTTAAGAATTATGCCTACTTAGATACTTGAAACAGAATTTCTTGATTTTTTTAATTTGGACACATTAAGTGGTGGAAAAGGTTAAATGTGTTTTGTATGTACCGTCGATATTTTAAACCAAAGTACTGTTGTCACGGTTTTGACTTAAATACGACACTAATAAAATAGCCCCAAGTGTGATTACACACATTTTCAAAATTATACACTTATGGAGATGAAAAGACACGGAATTATTTTTAATAAATCCTCGATACATTTCGATCTGGTCAATAAAGAGTTGTTTTTCGCTTTATGATAATGTTTTTGTAAATGCACGTATGCACATTTCAGGACTTTGTAAATTCTGCCTATCTGGGCTGTAAAGGTGTGAAATATATATTTTTAAATAGTTGTCGATTAAGCTTTGATGCAACGGATTATCGTCGTGATTTCAACTTCAGTTGGATACTTATACAAACGTCTCAACATGTGATATTATTGTTTTTCAAAACTCGACCCATAAAGGGACGAAAATGCGTATAATACATTTCCGATGAGCCTATAATATCTAACAGAAATGTGGGTATATACGTACACGTTTTTTATAATAGTTAAAATAATATAACTACCCAGTGTAAACTAAGTTTGTAAACATTTTAAAGCTCAGATGAGCCAAGAAGCATGTTCGAACAGCGGTAATTAATTTATACGGGAGTTACATTGTAAGATACGATAAATACGGTACGTGTGGTGTTACTGTCTATTTGTTGATGGACAAATATACATCTATATAATTAGGTGAAATTTTGTTAATTTAATGAATTCTGCCGCATAATAAATAAAGCTAGTTATTTATAAATTTTTCCTATGATACTGCTAACATAACCTGGAATGCTACAAATATAACAACGCGGGCAGAAACGCTGGAGAACTGCTGTAACTAGTTCCAGCAACAATAATATTACGTGCATTTCAGTCACTGGTTTGTATAACCACTTGTAGTGCTTCAGACAACGTAATTAGTTTCCATTTTAATTAAATGTTTAGAAAAGATAAGCGTGACTATTCCAGTTTCAACATCACAGAATAAATAATCCTACCAGGAGGTGGAAGTTTGCAGATGAGGTTTGTTATTTTACATATTAATTTTTAAAAGTTTTCTGTCGATTCCTTGTAGACAACATGGGATTGGGATGTAAAAGTAGCCAAGTACAGAGACAGAAGTTAGACCACGTATAAAACACGACAACATACAATTAAGTTACTTTCTTACATGTTCCGACAGGAAGGTTTCCGTGATACCGGCCTTCGATTATTAACAATTAACATACGGATGTCATTTACAAGTTACGGTAACTCACGAGGAGGATAATGTAGCGCAAATACTTTTATTGGGGCATATTTAAACATAAGACACTGGTAGAAGTTTGAGGGAAACTGACGATTTTTCGGATTTACTCTAAGTGAATACTTTCATGGTTTCTTAATAGAAACCATGGTCAATTTGTCCTGTCTCTCTTAATCTGTGATATTGTTGCGCCTATAATGACTTGAATATTGAAGTTAATTAATGTGCTGCGATGCTAACTGTTTTCGATACATTGACGGACCGCGAAACCGCTTTATGCCAAATGCGTAAAAGTATTTCTCTGTTTTTTTTTTTTTTTGTCATGTGAAACCCTTCATGGTGTGCTTCTCAAATTGTTTGGAATATAAGTCACGGGAAATAAATATACCTCCAGTAATCGGCTATCCTGTTTCCTCCCCTCCTGTTTGTCAGGACTGGGTGATTTTGTTTAGAAATCCGCAAATAATCTATTTCTAAAAAGTTATTGCCCCAAACTACATATTCTACTAAAGGGCATCACCAAATTTAGCTAAGCGTCCATTATGCATTTAACAGTTTCACTAACTTAAAATTACACGAAGCCATTGAAATGTTGAATATTGTATCTATACACAAGTGTACCTATTACAAACGCCCTCGTGTTCGCTTTAATGCCTACAACACACATTATTGCAAGGAACAGAAATACCCTTGTCGTCAATAATATTTACGCATGTTACATTGTTGGGTTGCCCAAACAAAGAGTCGTTTGAAAATATACTACTGAAACAAATTACATCTGTTTAATTTAATAACAATTTCAATAGAGTATTGTTATTTCTTCAAAGTTTACAATTGTGATTGGGTAATTTCAGTCGATTTGCTTCCATGGACAGCACGTGCAAACCACAGGTGTACTATGTTTCAAGATGTCGCGCTTGGCGTAGTGACTAGAGCACTCGTGTGCAGATTACCTGCGGAATATGTCCCAGGATTTTCTCAGGTGGGAATCGTTCCGGAAGATGCCGCTGGTCGACGGGTTTTTTCTAGGACCTCCTGTTTCCTCCGCCTCTTGATTCCATCACAGCGCTGTACTCACGACATGCCATCCTTCACAAACAATAAAGACGTAGATGTTGAGTGCTGACCAAAATCTCTTCACTTCTCTCACTTCTTCACGGTGTTTCAACAACCCGGTTGTAACTGCTCCAGTTAAATGAAAGACATCTTCTCTAGGAAACACGTAGCTAATAATAAAAAAACGTGTATATGCGTGCAAAAGGTATTGAAACATTGCGAAAATAACGATAAAACAGCCATCCCAATGAATATAACACGCATATTTTGAGTATGATCATAGTTTAATGAAAGTACATCCTGTTTTTTACTAATCCCGTCCGTATTTCTCATCCATAGAACGCCAGTTAAAACTATTGATCAAATACCCACTCCAGCTAACACGCAATCAGCAATCAGCGTTGTTACTTCACGATAGTTTATAATCAGCTGGTCTGTACACATCCGAACACAGTCCGAGACGTTATTGGCCCAGGGTCTACGTATCTTTGAGTGCCCGCATTACAAGATAGAGGCAATGATTTCTGGCGAAAATAAATATGCAACATTTTGTTTCAGTGCCTCGCGTGCACACCTGTAGTTCTGCTTCATGGTCAGTGATTGGCTGTTTTTTTAACTCTTAACGTGTTTGGAATCTACCCGCTAATCGCAGACGTAGCACAACCAGATGAGTGACGACTGACTGTGTACAAACACACTGTGACAAGTACTATGTAGCAGAGCTGCAGATATGAGCGGGAGGCACTGAAACAAAGTGTTGCATAGTTATTTTCACCAAAAATCACTAGCTCTAAAGATAGTGGGCATTTTGTAGTTGACCTTATATAACTGGTTGAGGAAGTACTTCTGGCGCGCCACACAAACTGCCAGCCAATAGCAGGAGTCATACGAGCACACAGTAACTTGCAGTCCAGTATGCTCTGCTCTCGTATGATCAGTAACATATCTTTAGTAGATTCGCCTATATGTAGAGCAGAATAAAGAATCAGGTACAGCCATTGCCTTTGGAGAGCTAAAATAAGTGTTGAAATGACCCTTCCTGCCAGGGTTGCCAGATGTATGGCTGTAACCTTCTACTAAAGATGGCTATGTCAGTAATTAAAGTATTTCAGCTAAGTAATAGTTACATACAGAGTGGATGGATTGGTAAGTAAGAAGCTGGAACATTGGTGGTCAGTATGTTGTAGACAGGCGGGCTGTATTTACTGGGAACTATATAGTGTTGTGGCCTAACTGACGCTACAGACAACAACACGCAGGTCTGCAGGTGACACGTATTACTGAGTGCTCACGTAATGTTCAGAAGTTCTTCGATATTACACAGTCATTAGTGGAGACCTGGAAATTCCGCAGTTGCAACAATATACCGGTTGGACTCCACAGTCATGTATACACATTGCCCTAAGCTATATACTTCTTTATTGGCTACTGTTTCAGTGAGTGGTATCGCGGTGTTCAATTTCCGTCCACGTTAACGATTGGTTTAGAGTCGTCAATGACACATTAAGTAAACGTTGATTCAATCGTGTAAATAACTCACGCGAAAATTACTTGGAAATATATCTCGTCCTCAAATAAAGTCTCTAGCCATTAGTCAACGGGGTGTATAGTGCAGGTCTCCTTTGTAACAACCCACCAGTCGCCATTGAGCAGGAATACAGTGACACGCTGATTTACCTGCCGCAGCGGATAAAGGCTTATACCAAGTTTGAATTAAATGACTTTAATTTGACATTGTCTACGTTCCTTTCATTTTTTGCCAGCAAAATCAACTGTAAATCAATCAACGTTCAATTTCGTGCTGCCATTTACATACATTTACGCTGGTAGCCTCGGAGAATGCGTCTGACCAATAAACGTTCAACGTCAGGATGAATGATCGCAAGAAATAGACAGTTACTCAGTCTAGTACACACACGTTCAAACTAGCGGTCAATTAAATAACACACTCTACTCACATAGCACAGTACAATATAAAGGGTTTTGTGCATTTGAAGCGTAAGTGGGTGTTTGGTCAGTACCGTACAGTCTCGTCACATACAACAGGAACCAGTAACCACACTGGACCGAGTCAAACTAAACGTAATGAGGCCACTTACGATCTAGTTGCGAGCGTCCATTATACACCGTCGTGTGACGTCCTCTGAATAGCTACCAGAACGCTAATACCGTCACCCGGAAGTCCAGTTTCGGAAACATGTGTAAAATCTCAGAAGGGGAGCACTTAGTTTAAGGGCTTGTTCCCGAGTTTTTTTCAGACTGGTGCCAATAACTCAAATATTTTTAACAAAAAGTTTTGGAAAAAATTTGAGTCAATGTGCAATCACACGATGCACAATACTGTGGACGCGTTTTTTTAAAATAATATACCATTCGCCAGCATAAAAATAAATTCCTTAATTTTTGCTTATTTTCACGACGAAAAACGTGGTACTTTGGGTAATGAAATCTAAAAAACCGTTCAGTATAATTCTACAAAAAAATTCAGCTACAAATTATAACATATAAGTGTCAAAACTGTGCAGCGAAATTGTGATATGAGTATTAGGTAGCAATAAAAAAAATATTTTCGAAATCACTGCAAAACTCCGTAACAAGGCCTTAAGAGAAAGGCGTTGAGAACAATTTGACCAGTGCATGTATCACAACTCGTCTGGACTCGTATAGGTTAAATGCGGTAACCCGCAAAAATCGGAGTGAAACCTAGGTCTTGTCGAAATCTAGTGCGTTACCACCTCGCCATTATACCTTTAGGTGTTAATTTGTTTGTACAATGACAGCTAGCAGAGAGACAATAGCAGAACAAAATATGATGCTTCATTGTTTGCAGAATTCTAGCTACACAAGAGTCATATGACAGTTCCGGCAATGAAAGGATATTACTTCAGTGTACTGTATATGTTATGTAGATGTAGACAGAGATCGGTTGTTTTTGTGAAAAGATTTTTGCACCATTTTATATCAACGTCTTACGTTTACACCTGCAGCTCAGCTTCGCGGTCAATGGCTGGATGTTTTCAATTACCAACGTCTCGAGGTTCTAACCGCAAATCACTACGGACCTAAACATTTCGCGGTTTCAACGTCCTATAAACTGATATTCATGGTCCTGTATATTATTCAGTCACTTAATTAGCTGTTGTCGCAATAAAACTTCCAACTGGGGTGTCTGTGTTTGGGCTGTGGTTTTGTAGTTAATCTGTTAATTGTTCTAGAGTCTTTCAGGGAGTGTCTAGTTCATTTACCACGTAATCGCAAATCATTATGCATGAACAAGTTTTTATTTTCTATCTTGTTCCGAAACGAAATAGCGAAAGTTTCCAGTCTATACTAATCACAGAAGTTTGGTGCCGCAGTAACTTTGTTCTGATAGCCTCAGTCAAGTAAGTCACGCCTCTGAACAAGTACGCCCTTTGCCAATGACCACGAGGCGGAGCTGCAGATGTGCACGTGAGGCATTGAAAGAAAACTGTGCGTGAATATTTTCGTGAAAACTACCTGCCTCTATATACAGTATACAACTAGGGCCCGGTAGTTTTCGCGAAAAAATTTTTGCAGCACTTTATTTCAGTGCCTTACGTGCACACCTGCATCTCTGCTATGTGGCCAGTGATTGTATTCCGTAACATACATCGTCTGGAGGTTAAACCCGCAAATCACAGACGTGTTGTGTCGCAGTTATCAGTGTACTGATTGGCACAGTCAAATGAATAATGACTCCATACAAAAACACTCTGCCAATAATCATGAAGTTGAGCTGCAGGTTTACACGTAAGACACTAAAACAAAGTGGGGCAAAAATCTTTCCGCGAAAACTACCGGGGTCTTTGTATAACCAATTAATGTGCGAAATATTTTCAACCCTACGACTGAGAATGAGAATCGCCTCACAGAGAGAGAGAGAGAGATGTTTGTTGGATGTAGCCTAGCCAGAACGAAACAGAGCGTACATTTAGCACGGCGGGCGGATAAATGTTACAATAGTTCACGTGGAAGGTAAACAAGGTAGGCGGATATATTTACCAGAATCTCTGGTAGGCCTAGCGGTCTCTCGCCTGACTGAACAGTAATAAAGCTGCAGTGGCAGTCAGCGCTCTTGCCTACCTCCCCTGCTCATATGTAAGCCGTGCCGTATGAAGCACAACATCGTCCCCTCTCCACCCACACACACATCATAGCCACACGTAATCTCGCCCCTCGTTAGCCGGCACAGAACCCAATCCGCTAGGCGCAGCATAATGCCGGCTCTTCATGCCCGGCCGGTCTTCAGTTACTGCGGCTCCATGTTTACGTCGGTTAATATTCCCGTGTACGGCATCACGTGACCTAGAAAACAGACGGTTGTTTGTGGTTGCTCTTGGCTCCTGGACTTTGGACTTGCGACCTGCAGCACGGCGGACTTGAAGGCGAGGCATGGCAAACCTTAGCTTCACACACACGTTGTAATAACCTCTCTTCCGCTTCCTTACAAGCAGACATACCAGCATACACTGAAGTGATGACATCTACCACCGACAAGTATTAGACTTACATATGACAACCTGGCCAAAAAAGGTCATTTTAAGGTCATGCTTTTTAGTTTCTGCTGTTTTAGCGGTACTTTTTATTAACTTAAACGAGAGCAGATATAGGTGCTTCGGAATAAAGTGAGCACTCAAAAAAAAAGAAACCCTTTTAAATTTTCTATTTTCAGTCAATTCGCATATTTCCGCGAGTAACGGCAACAGCCGTGCTAGAATCACCGTTAGAAATAACCGTAAAAATTGAACAAACACTTTTGAGGGATGCATGCTACAACACATCGTACCGTTACTTAGCCGCCGTAAGACCGTAACAGGGATAGAAACCTGTCTATTTCTTACGGTGCGGTTACGGTTATTTCTATACTGCTACTTTACGGTCCATGTAGCACGGGCTTAACTCTGGGAATGTCTACTTACCTCTCTGGACACGTCACTTTATGTTTGCGCGTGTAAGATAAACTGTACAGTTGGTAGGAATCTTTATAATTTGATAAATTAAATTTTATTAATTATGCAGATTACAAGTATGTGTAACTCAGTTGACTTTATTTTAGTATTGCAGTATTTAAGTTAGAAAATACACGGAACTACATTCGGCAAATCGTTGCCAACAATACACGCAGTATGGGAACTGTTGTTAATGTTGAATAATATGCATTAACGGCTAGTTTATCCCGAGCGACCTATATCAAAAATATGTCTGGCGGTTTTGTTTTAAATTTTTGTTTTCAGTATTAGCAGGGCTTTTTTTTTTCAACGAAAGAAATTATACGGTTTTGCCTAAAAAGTTAATTAAACTGATTTTGGTTAATTTCATATTTAGCAAAACCATAGTATTTACTGCCTTGAACAAATCAGGCAACGCGAAGAAGACGATTTTAAACAAAACTGCCACACAAAGTTGTGATATCTGCTCTCGTTTAGGCGTAAAACATTAATATCGCTAAAGTACAAAGTAGAGAGCATGGCCTTAATCACAGAATATTCAGGAATACAGAAGTGAAATAGCGGGTAGGAAGGAAAACTGAATCACACACGACCACCTAATTGCTTCGCTGGTCAGCAACATGGCGGAAACGCGTACCGCCAATCAGAGTGTGGTGGCTGCCCTGCTAGCCGGCAGCCAGGCCAATTGGAAACCTCTAGTTGGTCAGGTCGGTAGTGAACATATTCAAGCAATATAAAATAAGTGTGCATCTAGCTCAACAAATGAATAATCAGGTACACGTAAGATAAATGTTGTGGCGGTGTCTCTGATGTAAGCATACCTTAAAAAATAGAGTTCAGTACTATATAACAACTTAATAGTTTCTAGTAACACTTAAGTGAATTATGTGTTTTGGTAAGTTACACTTAAATGTAAGGCAACATTTACAGTAGGCCTGCACTAAGTAGTTATAAGTAGTCTTGTTGTTCGGTTTTTGTGGTTAGATGAGTTTAAGAATGATCAGTTTCACTGTTTTCCTCTCTATGAAGTTACGCTGCTTTCAAAAGTTCACGCACAACTCTAAGCAGTAGGTTTAATACTAAGATAGTGCTATTTACAATTAACACGCTTTACTGGTATACGTAAACGAAAGATTACTTCCATAGCAACTCCACTGCTCAGTTATAATTCATTGGTTTGTGAACATACACCGTTCCATTGCTCATGTTTTTCTGACCAAACTTGTGTTGAATGACAAAGTACAAAATAAAGAATGATAGAAAAAAACACAAAAACCAAATGAAAACTTGTGTCGGGTTGTATCTCGTTTTTTGTTTGCTGTACACTGTCCATTGTTTCTTGTCTACTTCCATTATTTCTCGTATTGGGAATCTGGTTTTCTTTGATTCTGTCATTAGTGACTGGGTGTTGTCAGAATTTGACTGAATTTTATCTTTGTAATTCTTTCTGATAAATAAATATATACAATTAAAAAACTGACGGAATTTTATGGGATTGCTTTCTGGTTTGTTTTTTTTATCTCTGTCATTTGTGTTTCTGTACATTGTCATTCAATACAAGTTTGATCAACGGAACATGAGCAATGGTGTATGTCCACAAACCAATCAATTATAATTGTAAACTCCCATTGCAGTAAATATTTAAAGATATTTCCACTGTGTAAGTATTAACTTTGTGTGAGAGGTCAGTCTGTTTGGGTGACATGCCAAACGTTTTTGGTTCGATTACCACTGGTGTTTTTCTGTTTCTCCTTTGTATCTTTGTTTGTTATTTTACTGACATTATGACACAATTAAGAAAAAGCAGAATTACATTAAGTATAGTAATGTGTTTGATGTGATATTACGTTTTTTGTTCGCCTTAATAAACACATTCTTGTTGCCTGTTCAGTTAGTGGAAGTGTGTATTAAGTTTGTGAGTTTCTTTCGCTGATGCTCTCTGTAGTTTCTCACTGATTTCCGATGGAGCAGTTTCAACAATTTGAATCTGTGGAAAATCACTAGAAAGCTGTGAATATTCATAGTAGTTTAGGTGTCTAACAATGATTTACGGTGATGTGACGGGGCGTGTATACAACTAGAATTCTCAGCCTCGTCCTTTGTGCTATCTTCTTCTGGTCTTATATTAGCCGCTTTACATAACTTATCATTGATGACATCGCCGTAAATCACTGTGTTAGTCACACCAAAACTACTTACACACTATTTTTAAGGAATCCTCCTCTATTGCACTGAACTGCGTTGCAGCGGATCAGAAATGTACATAAACTTTCATAACTATTATATAGGTTCTTATTGTGGGCTAACTTATTTACAAACGAAAACATTTTAGAGAAGATAAAATTTTTTAAAAGTATCGCATGCATTAGATGGCTGATAATTTCCTTTTTACACAGATATTTCGCTGAATCTACTACTCAGAAACCAGTTGAGGATGTTGTATACATTGGAATAATCTTTCCATCAATACAATTATAGTCACTGCTGTTAAGAATACAGTATCAATATCGGTAAAAAAAAACGGTCATAATGAAGTAAAAGCATTGTTAAGTGTCAATAGCCAACACCCGACATGTACACAGCGTGCAGCACATAAATGGCCAACGTATTGCCTATGCCGCAGGAGCATTGTGGTACCAACACTGCAATCAAGTTGTTATTATAACACACTGCATACAGTGCTATATATGTCACACAAGCATGAGTAACTCAGTATTCTGAGCTATAACATTGAACGTAATCTTCACAAATGCCGTACTGCAATTAGTCAAATGTTTCGCCTTACGCTACTGCTTGGTTTTATTATTGTTTGTGTGGTTTCATAAAGTGTATTTGTAGATCTATCAAATTATCACATAAATTCTATATTGTATCGTAATTACCTTCTTCTTTTCTTAAAGTCCTTGAAACTATGTCAAGGAAATGTCTACAAGCATAGTGGAAGCCAATTAAAAAAGATGTTGCCATATTTATTATACAGAATGTCCCGGCAGAAAATGGCAATATTCTAAGATGGATGCGATAGTACTGGTCATTGTGATCAAAAACGTTCATGTGAACATGGTGTTACAATGCGGAAAAGGTTTTAATTTTATATTTAAATGAAATAGAGTTAGTTATGCAGAAGTTACTTGGGAGTACAGATTCCTTTTACACAACAATAGCTCAGTCAGTTCTCCCATAATGGAACTTCAAAGACTAAATGTGTATGTTTATCGTTCTTACAAGCCACAAACATCAATGTACATTATGAAATGAAAGTAATTGCATCGTAACTTTCTGTCACGGACTACTGCTTCACATTATTTAAAATCCATTATTAAATATTTTTTGTACTTAAAAAAAATTTCTGGAATTTTGAATTTTTTAAATCTTTTCTAGATTTTTTAAAAATACAATTTTTTGTAACATATTTTAAGACATGTCAATCAGTGGCCCTTGACATGTAGTTTCAGGTGTATTTTTTCATTTCATTATGTTCACTGGTTTCTGCGCCTTATAAGAACGAAAAACATACAAATTTTGACTTTGAAGTGAGGAAAAAGTGTGAACTAAATTTTTTGGTATGAGGTAAATGTGTAAAAATAAATAAAATATAAAATTATGATATTTTCCCTACTTGGACGCCCTAAAGACTGAATGAAAACGAAATATCTAACTAAGAAGTTTTTACGCAGTGAAGTTTTCTGTCGTTACTGAAAGTGTGTATTTTCATAGTATTTGAGAACGATTTATAAAAGTAATTACTACATATTCAGAATCTTGTGCAAAATTTAAACGAAATCTCAAAGACAACTATAAATAATTATTGTTGCGTGCCATGTGCCTGGAGGCCGGTGGTCGGCAGCTGTTTCGTAACACTTTGTGGACTGGCCCCTGACTCATAGACTGGGCGGCTACGTGATGGAAGTCACGCTGAAGTTACGTCATAGATACCTGTCCCAACTGCGTCTTAACCCTACGAGGGCGGCCTACGAGACTCAATTAATGTCCGAAACATGTAGTAATGTCTATGTTCAGACCCATGTAACTCGGGAAACCCCTGGAGTTTGGCCGGAGTATAAAAGTGTAGAATCGGCACATTTAGGGAGAGTTCACTATTGGTCGTGCTCGAGGAAGGTGTTTTGCTTGTGGAGAGAGACTGGTGAAGACATCTTGGTGACGTCAGAGTCTACTGTGAGGCGACAGGCGGCTACCTTCAGAGCAGTGTTGGGCGAAACAAGAGGACTGCTGCGGCGGGCTGACGGGAGAAGAAGGAGGTACGCGACGTGAGTAGAACCGAAGACCTCAAGAGTGAAGACAGCGGTGCACTCGGGGTGCTGTGCAGCACACGGCGATTCATCACCACTGCGAACTATTAAGGTCACCATTTGAGAGACTGTTGATTGGATGTATGACTGAATTTTATTGTGATTTGTACTGTTTAATTAATTGATGGTAGACATTTTTTTGTGCTTTAATTGTCAAAGTTAATTAACGTGTCGGTGACACAGTAGTAATTATGTGCATAACTAATTGTGTTATGAGAGTTATAGTTGATTACTGTTTTGTGTATTTCGTACCTTTGTGAGCTATTAAATCCAGTACTTAATTCAACTCTTTTATTTCTAATTATAAGACCTCTATCCCAAAAGAACTCATGGGAGTTGCCCACATATAAAGTTTTTGTCGCAAACTTGTAACATTATCTTACATCTATATAGCTACGAGAAATGTATTGTAAATGTTGCAGATGTAGTAATTTCACAATATTTTTCTATCAGTGATAAAGAGCAGATATAACGATAACGCCAGCTGAAAGCCTTGTGCTTAGAGGCACAATTTTTTATGGTAGGAAAGAAAGATACAGGCCTTTTAACTGTGCGCTGCTATGCCCTGAGAGCAATACGTTATTATACAATATTCAAACAGGTGGCACTGTTATAGTATTACAGAACGTTGTAAAAAATTGTTTCACAATAGCTACATACATATCATTTCCTTCTTCTGTCTTTCAAAAATTATACTATAATTGAATGGGTGAGATGAAAAAGAAAAACATTCCATATTTTACCGAAAATTAACCGATGATAGACAAGTTGTACTTTATATGTACCTTCATTGAGAGAGATAAAGAAAGAAATGATTCTAGGGAATCCTTACACCGCTAAAGGATTTTGAAGTTTTATGTACTATACGGAAATCATTCACTTCTTAATTTCAACATTATGACATAATCGGCTGTTCACCTCGAGAATTACTGCAGTAGTGTTTCTTTGTTTATATAGTCTACAATGTTGTAAATGTACAACATATGACATTGTAAATATATGGTTAGTACAGTGTCAGTATATTATAGTAATTTATCAACACTTGTATTATGGAAACATATCTGCAAATTATTGTTTCATCGAGTTTCAGTATGCCATCGGCTCAATGAGATTAAATAGGAAAACATTCCGTCCACTTTGATTGCATTGAAATTACAGTACATAAATTGTATTGTGTTTTTCAGGCAATGTTCCGTTTCCTTAAATTCCAACAAAAAGTGTCTAATTGTAAGTTTCCTTATTCAACCTTAGCGTCAAAAAGTTTTTCCTGTTTTCCCGAAAGTTGGTCAGAGTGGAATCTATTCCTTCTTAATCTCACCCATTCAATTATACTAATCATTCGAATTTTACCAACTCCGTTAAATTTTTTTATCATTCTTTGATATGATCGATAAGTCTATAACATACAGTCATATCTTTATATTTAGCGAATTCCGAGTAAAAGCTAAATTGAAGAACATTAGTTTTCAAGATAATGGAGAACACTTTAATAATTAACTGAACACCCCAGAGCTTGTCTTAGGCACCACAAATATCAAAAATATATTTTTTTATTTGTACGAAAAAGTGATAATTTTTTAACGTTATTAGAAAACTAAATTATCCACATGTGAAATGTTTGACACTTATAGTATTCCCACAATGCATCTCAAATTTAAAATTTAAACGTTACGGCAGCATACACACAACGAAAACAAACGTACATACTGAAATTAAATTATTTCACAATGAGATCATAAATCACGACCTTCATGCTGAACGTTTTTGAAAAGGCAACAGAACTTATTTTTCACATTTAAAAAAATCTGGAAATAAAGGGATTGTAATTTGGTTTTTCACACTTTACCGGTGCTTATTCAGCCATGCCTTCAAACGGAATAGCATTGCAACGAAGTAACTAATTACATTTTTAACACGTAATATCTAAATTACAGTTTAAAAATTAATGTAAATAAAATATGCTTAGAAAACATTTCTTTGAAATAGTTGTACTTTTAAATTAGTCTATTAAAATTCCTTGTGGTTAATCATGCTCACTTTTTCTCAATTTATTCCTCATTATTGGATAATTTTTCAGTAGGTATTTGGTTAATTAGCATACCTTTATTAAATATATTCTATTCGAAATAATTAAGCGTATTTATCAAATAATTGTACTAACTTAACATTTAAGATAATAAATATCTTTCACCATATAGCTAGGGACCGGAAGTTTCGCGAAAAGATGTTTGCCCCACTTTGTTTCAGTGTCTTACGTGTACACCTGCAGCTCAACTTCATAATTATCGGCAGAGTGTTTTTGTACAGAGTTATTATTCATTTGACTGTGCTAATCAGTACATGGATAACTGTGACACGCCACGTCTGTGGTTTGCGGGTTTAACCTCCAGACGTTGTATGTTACGGCATCCAATCACTGACCACAAAGCAGAGATGCAGGTGTGCACGTAAGGCACTGAAACAAAGTGCTGCAAAAATCTTTTCGCGAAAACTTCCGGTCCCTACATATAGGTAATAAAGACTGCACCAATTTGGTATAACAATATGCACCTAATCGTAATATGTAATGTTTCTATACAGAGACATTGCCGGTAATTCGTCACGTCCTTAAGTTGATACTTGAAAACCAATCATTTTAACAAAAGAGCAGAAGCGGCCTCTTTAGGGGTTAATTTATCTTAATATTGTGTTTTAATTAAATTTTTATGAGGTAAATACTATGTTAATTATGTAAAAATAAGCTACGTAAGTAATAGATAATATGTTAACAGATATTTTAAGGTAATGTTTGTTTTGATCTGTACAATCGGTACAATCGTAGTTAGAGATAAACTAATTATTTTCATATTTCAGTCTGATATCAGTAAATATAGATTAGAAACAGGTCATTTAAAGCCATGATCCATCATTTATAACCGATTGAAGTGGCGTTGGACTCGCATTCGTGACACCCCAGGTTCCATACTCGACTCCGGCCATGTTGATTTCGGTTTTCCATGATTTCCCGAAATCGCTCCACGTGAATGCTGGTATGGTTCCTTAACACAGGCCATGGCCAACTCCTCTCCCAGCTGCTGTCATTGTACCAAGTTGTGTGTCACTGTCTATAATGAGCTCACTGTCGTCGAGACGTAAAGCCCACTTACCTTACCACCATTTCTGCTATTTTTACGACAGTTATATTTTATTATAAATTGTAGCAGAATTGGAAGAATCTTTACACACTTTGTTAAAAAATTGTTTTATTACGTATCGTACTATTTTCTAGTCAAAATTTATAGTAGATTTGGCTAATTAGTTCATTAATTATAATTTCTTAAATTGCATAATTAGCTACTACCGTTATGAATTTTGTCTTGAAAAAATTAGCCAACGTAATAGAATGTACTGTTGTTAACAAATCTGTAGACAATTTTGACACCCACTCTCTTTTAGGGTTAAAAAAATAAGCATCGTGAAATCAGTAGAGATGATAGATCATGACCTAAATCTTAAAAAATTATGTTAAGTAATACTTTGTGTCACTACTGACTATGGTTTTTCATAATGAACTTCTAAGAATGTGTTATAAATAAGCACACATAAAATCCATAAATCTAGGAAAAAACATAAGTAAACGTTATTTATTTTAATGTTGTATCTTCTGTAACCCCTGTGTTAGAAAGCTAGATACGTATAGTTGCAGTGGTGGTGTTAATATTGAGGCTAGTAGTGTGTCTCTGGAAGGACAGACAACTGGATAGGAGGTGAGCAGCTACGTAGGCCGAGTGTACTAACGCCAGGCGCCTGTATGACTGACGTGCTAGCGGTGCTTGTCAGTAATTAGCTACGGCGCCATGTATCCTAGCACAAGTTTCCTTGACGGCGATGCCTTCAACCCGTCCAGTCCAGACGTTCCACTTCTCAGATACTTCTTCACCCGTCCCGGCTAAGTTCCTACACCCGCGTTCAAGTTCCTGCACTCTGGCCGCCTGTCTGCTCGCGATCACGCCAAGTACATCTGCTAGTCAAACTCCAACTACACTCCTTTCAAAACTGGTCCGAGTGAAGTATGCTTGCGTCAAAAACTTACCTAGTTAGTTTCCTTTCGCGCATTCGGTCAGAACCTAGCTAACTTCTACTCATCGTCCATCCAGATGACGTAACCGAGAAAAGTTAGCTAACTCTAGCAAGTGACTTTTCGCAAATGTACATATGTTGTTGGTGGAGTGTATCTAGTTATTAGGACTGCTCAGGGTATATTGGTCACTTTTGAAATATCTTTTACTAATTTGTACCGTATTGGTATCACTCCGCAAATCAATAATATAAACATATCAACGTAATTAGCTGAAGTATGTAACCTTTCACTTTTTTAAAAACTGGAAATCTGATACCGCACTAAAGGTAATAATTTAAAATATAAATTGGTTATACTGGATACTCTACATTTTCAGAAAATTAAGTTCGGAGATATTCAAATAAAACATTTGTAGGTAGCTACGAAAGCGGACATTGTGTTGTATGGCTGTTGTTAGTTGGAGCACCGGTTCTGCAACTATGTTCCCAAATATGAAACTAAAATATGTACAATTGTGGCCACAATAAGGTAATTAATCGTGTGGGTATGCAGGGTGTCTTAAAAGACTGATCAAGGAATGGAGCTCTTAATTGTATGGGAAAATCAACTGATGAAAGGTAAACAAATGTAAATGAAACTAATACTCTTTAGACTCCATGAGTAGTTAACTTATTAACCAATAACCAAACATCAAATATGTTGGTTCAACATATCAACTAACCATCACGAGTGTCAGTTATAGGTTTTTAATATTCCAAGTAAACATTTTATGAAAATCTGTCTTAACAGACACACATATGTCAATAAACAATGACACCGTATGGCTGGGTTGTGCTGCTCGCGTGTGCTGTAAATAAACTTTGTTTCTTTATATAATATCTATGGAAGTATAGTCATTAACGAGTGCACTTTGAACAGTTCATAAATGTTATTTCAGATAATTAATTCCGGGCATTATTTGCTTACTGAATGAATGAAGGAGAAACACTGTCAGAATTGCGTGCTCAAAAAGGGGAGGGATTATTTAGGGGTTCATTGAAACATAAGTGATTATTATATTGTTTTGGTATTTTTACTGCCCGTTTCTATGTAAGTATCGTATTTATTATGTAATACAAGTATACACGTATAGAGAAACAAGTTTGTGATTCTGTTTCCTTCGTCTGAGGCGTTCTTCAGTTTTGTCAGGAGGTCGCTTTTGGCTCTGTGGCTGAAGCACTCGCCTCCCACCAAGGCGATCCGGGTTCGATTCCCGGCGTGGCCAGTCTCCGGATTTTCACGCATGGGAATTGTGCTGGACGGTATCGCTGGTTGGGGTGTTTATTCGGGGATCTCCCTTTTTCCCCGCCCATTCATTCCGGCGCTACTCCATACCCATGTCACATCATCCCTCACCAGCGCTAAAGACCTTTGTTATAAGTGCTGAGCTAAATATATTTAGTCGATCAGATTTGTCAGTACTGAGTCTGTCGTGGAGGAAGTATTTGTGCGTGAGTCCAAGAAGTTAATATCGGTGAGATTTTTAAATATTATTGCAATGGGAGTTTACAATAATAATTTATTGGTTTGTGGACATACGCCATTGCTTATGTTTTGTTGACCAACCTAGCATTGAATGGCACAGTGAAGAAGTATAAAAACGCACATAAAAGCACAAAAGTAAAACAATATCATAGGAATTACGTAGTTTATATATATATATATATAAGCAAGAATTCTTAAGATAGAATTCAGTCATGAATTGATAACACCCAAACACAAAATACAGACACAAAGAAAAATCATATTCCCAATATAAGAAAAGATGGAAGTAGACATAAATAGCGGACAGTGTACAATAAATAAAAACCAGAGACAACACAAGTAAAAAGAAAAAATTCAACGTTTCGGGAATTGCGATCTCGGAACACCAAGATGCGAATAAAGGTTATATCGGGATTGTGAATATCGAAAGTCTCAAGAAAGGAATATAGCAATGGTTTATGATGGCACGGGACAAGTTACAGAGGAGCAACAGAGGGACACCTCATAGAGGCGTGGTTGTCACCCGTTTCCATGGCATACTATAGACCAAGTGGTCTATCATCATTTGCCAGACCGTAGTTTGGATGCTGAGTGTTACGTGGCGAGTATTACGTAGCGTATACAGAAACGTATAGTGCGCTCCACTTAAATTGGCGGTTGGCAGCTTTGGGAAAGTTGGAGGGCATTCCATGAATCCGAGCACTAAGTCAAGACACAGAAAACTCCGGAATGAAAACATCTACCCCAAGTACATATGGCATTCAAATAGAAAACTGTAGTAGTAATGAATGACAGTCCTCTTTTCGACATTCCCCACTCGCCAGTCGTCAACTTAGATGGCACGGGCTTTAGTAGGTTAATATTCTCGGTAGTATTGTTCACGTCCTTGGATATACTCAGCCGTTGGATTTTTAACGGTTTTGTTCTCTGAGCGTCCTTAAACTCTAAGAGTTAGTATGTTGGTGATCGATTTAAAACAAAAACGACGAAATATGCAGAAGCGATGTGGTTCAGTCGCCAATCCACCTGTATTATTAGGCCAAGTTCGCACAATGCATAATATAATTTTCTACTGGTACAATAAATGTATATGGCATTACAATTGCGCACTGGTAATGTATACCGTTGAAAATAACTACTGTGAACCTCCTAAAATGACCATAGAAATAAGGGATAGATAAACGACAATTCTCTACTACATAGCCACAGTTTTATGTATTGATCGGTGGGCTACTTTACGCAAATAACTTTATAGTGGTAAATAAGTGTGTGTCAAAAGAAAGCCTAGTATATATATATAATTTATTTTGTGCCTGAATTACGTACTTCTGACGACATTTTTACTTGATAAACTCCTACCGGCTTCTCGTCCAACAGAAATACTGCATTTCGAACTCGTCATCTTTGTTCAACATGCACTCAAGCGCCGTGTATATATACACGAGGGAGCCTGTATTTGTTTCCTTTTTACGTGCACGAACTTTCCTGTTTTTCGTCTGCTGGTGGCTATCTACTATGATCCCGAGCAGGTAGACCTGAGTTGATGCGACGAAGAGATCGGATGTATTATTTAGAGATCGCGGGCACCAGTAGACTGTACTCGCACAACGTTTCTGATCGGTTATAGAGTATATCTACTCTTTAGAGTAGATCGAGTAAGGTTTGCGTAAGCGCCTGTAATGTGCATGGGTACATGCTCGAGATTGTTAGTAATACAGTCTGTCGTCCACGGCTGATAGGGACTTATTGTTTTCTGCCGAGTATCTATACAATGTAGAGTAGAGAGCGAGGACAAGCACATATTCTAATATCACGCCGGCCACCAAGTAATTAATAGCGGCTTGAAAAATTCACTTTAATGACCTGCAGGTTAACCTTCAGAGCCATGGGTACACTCAAACAACTTGCTGTATTTTGTACGTTCATTGGCTGCAACCGGCGAATATTTGTCATTCTTAAAATATATCATCTCTAAAGACACGATTTTTAACGAGAAGGTTTTTACACAATTCCGTTCACAGCTTTATGTGTAAATCTACAGTTCTGAATCGTGGCCACTAATTGGATGGCTTAACACCCACTTGTCTTGGTGTTCAATTAGCAAATCACAGACGTACGGTGTCACAAAACATTAATGTGATTGGCGCAGTCAAATGAGATACGCGTCCGAGCAAATAGTTTCTGCCAATGACAGTTAAACAGAGCTACTGATGTCCACGTAAGATCACTGAAACAAAGTGCCACGTGAATCTTCTCGCGACAAACTCCAGGCTCCAACCATCGCCTGCCACGTGTGCTGTGTTGTAGCGTCGCATGGTTTCTTTTACACAGGGAACTGTTCATTTTGCACATTTCACATTTATATATTAAAATAACACACACTTCAAGTTATACTTAACTTAAATATGTTACAATAATTAATATGTGTGGGAGCTCTCATAATGTCTCGAAACCTTTCTTCCAGTCAACTGAATACAGGAAACACCAATCTGGGCTGTAAATAACATTAGACAAGTTTTCGTTGTCATAAACGCCATAGTTTCCAGTTATTCATTTAAAGGATCCACAAATTATTTTTATTAAAAATTATACTAAAAAATAGTGCTCAGCAGTTTAAATATCTGCGTATGACGGCGATAGTATTCTTGGCGCCTATACTAACGTCGGCTACGTCAATTCTCCTTTTTATTAGGGGCCGAAGTCAAGGCGATCTGGGTTGGATTGCCGGCACGCTTGGTTCACGGATTTTCGCATGTGGGAATTAGTTTCCGCTCTCGATATCTTTAGAATATCATTATATAACGAAGGTTTTTACTACATAAGCGTCTCTTTTTTACGTACAGACATCTCTCTTAAGGAAAAAAAGTCATTCACCTTACTGAACTTGTCAAAATGTAAACTTGCCTTAGTTGTAAAGTGAAATGCGTTGCTTTCGTAGCTATCTTGTATACGCCTATGATCCCGATGATATTTGTGACTTTGACCTTGACATTTGATCTTGACATTGGACCTTGACCATTGCCTTCATGGTCATCGAGAGTCTATTTTTTGCTGGCGTCATCAAATTGTTTGCAGACCTCGTAAATTTTTTTCTGACTTCATAATTTTTTTGCAAACCTCATCAAATTTTCTGCTGACCTCACAAACATTTTTGCTCACCTCATCAAATAATTTCCTGACCTCATCAAAATCTTTTCTCATATCATCTAATGTTTGCTGACCTCATCAAAAGTTTGCTGACCCCACATGTATTTTTACACTTCAAATGTAATTTTACACCACGGATGTAATTTGACACATAGAAATTTCCAAGTTATTCCACTGACTAAAAAATACCACTTCTACAACCAATTCTGCAAACTAAAATCATATTTTTTATCAATTTATACTTTTTTTGTTATCTATGCATGCTAACATGGCTCAAGAAGTTACTTATTAATTTAATAATTTTCCTCTATCTTCACCACTCAGGCATAGACTATAATTAGAGCCACGATTTTGTCGCGAAAATATTTTTGCAACATTTTGATTCAATGTCTTATGTGCACACGGAACAGCTCTGCTTCATGGTTATTTGCAGCGTGTCTTTGCTCAGATACAGTCTCTCAGTTAACTGCGCCACTCCCTACCCTCTCTTATCAACTTAGTTATACCCGATATATTAACAATAAACTCAATCATTAGAGGTACGTCAATTTCGCGGCTTCATCTGGCAGCAGCCTAGACTTGTCAGTGCTATACACCCACTGGCCATAATCGATTATCTATTGGCTTATAACCGTACAAGCAGGTAGCAAACGATAGCACTTCGCATTATTTCCTTATTTACTACTGGCTTGCAGTAGTCAAACGCGTTTCGTAACAGCCGCCAGCAAGTCACAGACATGACAACGAAGTATACATAATTGGCGTTCAACCTGACCTGGAATGTATCTGCGAAATTTACGTACCTTTATCAATCATCTATGCTTCGAGAGTCCATGTCCTACTCTCGTGTCGCTACCTGCCTGCAAGGGACGAGACACCACACGTCTGTAATTATAAGGTGGAACACGAACAAGTGAGAGAGCTAAAACATGTCATCACTGTGCATAACTAAGAACTGCAGATGTGCACATAAAGCACTGAAACAAACTGTTGCAATACTGTTCCTCCACTGAACTGGCTTTAACATTATTGTGATATTAAGAGCCCTGTACAGCCGGCACTTGAACATTATTGTAGAGTGTTAGTAAGTTTAAATACGTCTAAACATGTGTTCGATATCTTTATGTACGAAACGAAAACACATTCTAAACTATGTTTCTGTATTTGTGTTTCCTAGATAGCGCTAGACTATACTTTGCATTTTCCATAAATAAAATAGCAGGGCCACCGCTTAAAGTCACATAGAAAATTACCAACGACCGAGACACTGGACGCCATTTTCTCGCCCCGCACATAAAGGTGATATTGTTGTTGAAGCATGAGCCAGTCTAGACCTTATCGGCTGCTTGTTTCAGTACATCACATGTGGCATCTAGCGCCTGCTGTATAGATCTGTGAAGCAGCCGTTGATCAGAGAATAATCTCCCTCCATATTGTCGGCCACTGACGTCATATCGCTAGTTCGTGTGACTGGAGTTCGCCTTGTTTCGAACGTTGGCGGTTGCATGGTCAGGAGGACGAAGCAGGCTGGTTAGCAGCGCAAGGTCGTTATATGACCGCGGGTGTCGCGGGGGCGTGGCCCCGCCGAGCGCCCAACAATAGCCGCGCCAATCCTATCAATCTGCCGGCTTCCCGTGTTCCATTATTGCTGCGGCCAACTGTGGCCCACCTTCCTCCGCTTTTCTCGCTAATCCGCCGTCAACGCCCTCAGCCACATCAGCTCTCCGCGCCACTTGGCCGACACCTCCCAGTCCTGGGGCTCGCTTCTTCTGTTGTGTACTAGCTGTTGCATCCGTCACTTCGTTCAAACCGTTTTATATTTTATACGGTAGTATATTATATAAGCATTATTTATTGACCGATTACAAAACAGTTTCTTCGAGTCGTACAAGAAATGAGTCAAGGACCGGTACTTAAAACTATTTTAACTCATTCTTAAAAATGTGTTTTCCAGTTCCGATATATAAAATAACTTACTCTTTCCCAAAAATATCATTACTTTGAAAACTAAAATGTTATTCCAATAGTGTACATAAATTTATGGTGGTACCCATGTCCTGTTTTTCTCCCCACATGATATGTTTACGCAGAAACCCTCACGGGCTTACGCACACCTCACGAAAGTTTCATCGTATTTGAATGAGTGGAACAGGAACGAACAAGTTATAGACATGCATGTGGGAAGCGTGCCGGACGGGTTTTCTCGGGAATATCCAGTTTCTGCCCCCCCCCCTTGCCTTCCTCCGCCCTTCCTTCCAGCGCGGCCCCATACTCTTATCATCCCCTTAAGACATAGATTTTAAGTTCTGACCAAAATCTCTTCACTTTCACTTTCTTCGCAGTTGGCCTTATAATTTTGATTGAAGTAGTTCTTCAGATACGCCACACATGCTGCCAACCAACAGTAGAGGTCAGGTGATCATACAGTTACTTGCAGTTCAGTCTGCTGTCAAATATTAACGCCATATTTGCAACTACATAGCTGCGAGCTCTCCAACGGCATAATGTTTCCCTGATTCGCTAGCATGTACAGCAGACATACGGATAAGGAAAGCCATTACTAGACATCTGAATACTTCGCGTTTTTGTTTGGACTCAAGCTAGGATTGAAACAACAGTAAGTACATATTTCATTCACAATTGGCGATACTCGATACATATATCTGACACCTCCTAGACGGCGCCGAGCCAATAGCAAAAAAGCAAGTAAAAGCAGACCCAATAGTGTTGTACGCCGTATCAGTGAGCAGCCAATGAGAAGATGATCTAGGACATTGTTGTGCAGTGGGAGTGCATGACTGGATGGAGTATTTGTACATTCTCCATTGCGATGTAGACTTCTTCCAACCAATGGGCCGATGTTGTCTGCTTCAGTTAACATATTTACTTGAAGGCTAGTTTACTGTCAGTGAACCCGCGAATTACTGTTGAAGACCTCAAAACGTTATTAAAATTACCCTTCGTGGTATAGTTTCACTGACGACTGTGTCAACTGCCACCGCAGAAGAAATGTATGGGCCATATGTTACATTCTAGCTTGTTCTTAGATGAATATGTGAACATGCCCGGTCTTTTCCAATGAACACGAAGAGTCTACTAGGAAATGAAAGGTTTTGGACTACCCTCTAAGCAATGGTATCTGCAGACTGCAAGTGTCTGTAGTGTCAACTAGCGCATTAGCCTGCACAGTTGTCAAGAACTACAGGACAACGGTTGGCGCACTGGCTAGAGAATTGCCTCCCACCAAGGCCATCCGGGTTAGATTCCCGGCAAGGTCGGTTGCCAGACTTTCGCAAGCGGGAATGGTACTGTATGATGCCGCCTGTTGGCGGGTTTTCTCGGTGGATTTCCTTTTTACCCCATCCCTTACTTCCGACGCTGCTCCATACTCACATCATGTCACTCCTCACCAGCGCTAAATACGTAGATATTAAGTTTTGACCAAAATCTCTTCACTCACTCAATAACTATGTGCCTACCTGGCAACAACCTGTAATTCCCGGCTCTGATTTTCAAGTGCTACCGACTCATTCAAGACAAGTGTAGATGTATGATGATGTTTGTAGTGACAACGTTAGTAGAAACGGGGGACATCAGGAATTCATTTCCAAAGAGGTTACATTTAAAACTCCTACACAAGTTAATTACTTTTGCTATTGGGTCATTGTTAATGACACTGTTCTTTGGGAACTGTGACGCAACAACAGACCTGCATGAAAACACTCACTCATACGGACCGCTATATAGTGATAAGATTTGTGAACCAGTTTGTTTCACTGATTTATCTACAAATCTATAACTCTACTTCACTGTCAGTGATAGCATGTTTTTAATTTGGACTTGTCTTAACGTTTAACTGCAAATTACAGACGTGTGGTTTCGTAGTCACATTAGTCTGGTTGGTACATTCAAAAATATCACTCAGCCAATAACGATGAAGCAGAACTGCAGATACACGTAAGGCATTGAAATAAGTTTTTGTAGAAATCTTCTCGGGGAAATCAGGGGTCCGTACTCTCTGACTCTCTCACTACCTTGTCACATATACAACTGGCCACTCACTGGAGCAACAGCGTATGTAGAAGTAGCTGAGGACATAGTGTATATAGGACTGTGGAGTCTAGCCGGCTGGTCGTTGAACCCGCCAAAATATCAGGGGCTCTACTTGTAAGCAGAGCCACTGATGTTGGTGAAAATTGTTGTGCGCTAACTTGTTTAAATTAGCCTACGTCCACATTTTCAGCTGTGCTTCATGGTTACTGCCTGATTGTTTGTTCAATGACATATCTTATATGACTGAGCCAGTCAGAATACTATTACCGCAAGGTCACTGCTTTCTTCTGGACGAGCCAACATTTCAGTATAATGAGTATTCAAACACATTGCCTGAATCACTCCAACATTCGCAGTTTTATGGCATGATATTGCGTTCACCGTGTTCAAAGTTTTAACACTTTTCTGGTAGGTATTAACTACTAACGATTTTTTTTCGTACTCGATTGTAAATATTAACTTAAACGAAATACAATAATTACATAAAAGTAAAATTTCGATGTATGTACTTAAAATAATTGGAAAATAAGTGCTGTATGAAAGGAAACATTTTGCTTAAGTATAAGTTTTCAGTTTGTTCTGAACGGTCTGTTCATATTCCAGTGTTAGCGTCAACAGAGGTGAATTTCTCCCAAATCAAATAAATTCGCTCATTGCTCATTAAAACCACAAAACATGTAAAAATTTATTTCTACTCATTTTCGGTACTAAAATTTTCCAGTGCTACACATTCTAGCGCAACGTTAAGGCTATGAGCCTAACTGTTTCCTCAAAATATTTCATGTAACCTTACATGGCACCTGGCCAGTATGGTCTTGTAGAATGTTTAGCGAAGTGCTGGCCGTGTGCAGTATTCTAAGGAGGGTTTGCTGTAAGGTGTAAACATTATTTTAACCAAGCATAATGGCATTTTTAAATGTCTAGTGAAGATATATTTACTTTGTTTTGAAATAGCAAAAAAAAAAAAATATATATGTTTATAGAAGCAATAGAAGCATAGTGCGAAATCTATGAGAATATCATTCTAAAGAAAGAAGCGGTTCATTTATTTTTGGTCTAATCCAAAGCTAAGTATTTAATTATTCCTAATTTTAATCTCTTAAGCTAGTAACGTACATACAAAACACGCTAATATATAAGTCGACAGTAGTCTCTTACTTGAAGTTCAGTTCGTTTCTTGCTACGGTTCAGTTTCCTATCTCAGTTACAGAACAAACAAATTTTCTAATGAAGAAAGTATTCTAAATATATAGGCTTCTTCGGTAGTGCATTGTTTTTGTATGGCGATGGAAATGATTGTAAACTGATATCATACTTTACATAATAGAACTGTACGGACAAACCATATCTAAGCTATATTTATTATGAAAAGCCTGTCGTGAATTTAACAGCTGTATTTTCAAAGAAGGAATAATAGGCACCATTTCGAAACTTGCATTTATGATAGGCCCAATTTTTATTTCATAATAATAACTAATAAAATTTATGAACCATTACAGCTTATTCTTCCATTCACATTAAGAACAAAATGTCTCACAAAGTTGACATTCCAGCATTAAATCCAACTCGCGTAAAAGGCCGAGAAAAGATACTTCTTTTTAAAATAAATCTGAATGTGTGTTTATGTTGTGCAAATCGCCCGCAAAGGGAGATTTTTCGACTCTACTTTTTTTTATATTTTAGCCTGGGTACCAAACTAACAATTTTCACTATTTTAGTAATCGTTCGCGACAATGTATAGGCCTAGTGTTAAGTAAATTCTAATATGCATGTGCTTTTTTTTGTGGCTACCATATACTTTGAACAATCAAGAAAGGAAAAAATTCATGTAAGTTATTAGTACGTACTTGTATGTGAGTGATGTAATTCTTAGCATGTTGGTGACAATTAACTTACAAAAATGGCAGCGCTGCGTAGGCATGACAGAAAAATGGCGTAGTCTGAGTAAATAAACAACGAGACGGGAGGTACGTTGTTTGTTTAAGCAACCTGTGTTCTGTAACAAATACCTGCTAAATAGTCTTTTGACATTACAAGTACTTAGTAACACATTTAATGAACGTCATAATTGTAAATGCATAATTTTTTTTATGTCTATAGAGGTACGTTGGTATATTAACATCAGCCTAGAAATGGACCTATAACTAACACATTATCGGAACTTGCACAGTGTACGAGAATTAAAATGTTTATCTTGTATCGAATGCAGGTTACAGTCATACTCAAGTGTTTTAATTGTGAGCAGTGTTCTTCTATGTTTACATTTTACCTCGCCGCTATGTGTACTTCAGATATCTAGATAAGAATATAAACTACAAACTACGTCAGTGTTTTAAAATTTTTTTTTGTAAACCATTTCAATAAAGTTAATAACTTACCAGTGCCATGTGGTAACATCTAATAACCAATATATAAATAACTTAAAAGGATTCCTGTCCCGAAGTGTATAAACAGGAAGCGAGGAACCAAACAAAAACAACCCACCCACACACACGCGTGCGATCGTACTACACGGAGACACTGTACGCGTGCACTAGAAGCGTATGTACGTGCACGCATAGATGCACATGTATGTATATATACATACATATACACACAGGTTGCATCACTACAGCGGTCACACATTTTTATCCAGGAGAGATAAAGTACACCCAGACGATGGGAAATCACACAGAAATACATAGTCGGAAACACTTTCATGCGACACAAAACACAAGAAAGAAAGGACACGAACAAGAGGAGAAAACATGTTTATTATCCTTAACACAACAAAAAAAAACTACGAAAAAAGAAGATAGACATCGATCGTCATCACCAGCAAAAGGCTTCCCAGCAGTAGGTATGAAAGCTCTATGTTTTCCGGTATTTGTCCGGCACAGTTGTGAGAAGATCAGCACAATTCCTCCTGTTCCTCATTCCAGTGGGTATATCAGGAGTAACACGAAGATCTCATTGCTGTGTCAAGTCCAGGGCTCACAGTAGCTGTCAGCCATTCATAGCACTAAGGTATGAAAGCGCAGCAAGGGAGAAGATAAGTCACTCTAAGCAGTAACATATTTGTTGTATGTATGTATGGCAGGTAAGCTCTGCAGAGATATAGTCATTCCATCCTGTTGACAACACCCCCTCACCCCTCTGCCATCGTGATCCAGTACGACAACACCTGTATCAGTGATTGCTGGCTGCTGGCGAGTGACACACAACACAAGCTTGCCTTTATTATCCAGCGAACAAGCTGCCAGACTATCGCTATCTCTCGCCACCTGTCTCCCTATGACAATTCTATCTGTAGCGCTGTCTTCCTACAGCCTTGCCTAACCTCTTACATTCTGCTCCTACTGCTAGTTTTACCTTCCATCTTGCCCGACAACATCACGAGGTGTGACCCACTGTATCACGTCACTGATTCATTCAGTGTTCATGCTACTGCAGGTCCAAACTTGTGCTAAAGGAATGTACCAATGACGAGCTAAAATAATGGATCACTCTAGGGAATCATTTTCTATCTATGATAGCGATTTAATTTTAGTTGCAGCTTCCAGTAAGTATTTCGAACAAAATTTAATTACTCTGTCATTTAACGTGGCCGCCTGCCTTTCGCATTGGCGGTTTGAGGAGAATATCTTCACATGTAACCAATTTGCTTTACTACAAAAACAAAACTCAGAGCAGGATAATAATGGAGTAATATTCTCACAACAGCTTGCGTGCTATCGGTTATCTTGTTCGATACGTCTTTTGTTTCTAATTAACTGTTATACGTACGCTGGGATAGGGCGTCAAACTCGAATCCGTTGGTAGTTAAAAATAACTTTGAATTAATAATTTCATTGTTATGTCTTAATTATTTAATTAGTATGGCTTGTGCTACTGCCGATCCCACAAACAAAATTATTAAAATTATTTAATCAGCGCTGTATATTAGCATTCTACTTAATCGTATTTAACCCTAATCAAATACAAATTAAAAAAGAAAATACTATGTTCAAGAGTACTTAATAAGAAGTTAATATTCCCAAATTATACTGTAAAATCTTCTCGGAAAGAAACCATGATAAAATACTCCTTAAAATCACAGTTAATAACAAATAAAACAGACAGGAAACGTTTTAAAAAAAATATTCTGGGCAAGGATTGAGTCCAAATGTAACATTTATCAGTGATACATATAATTGCTACTAATACTATTAGTTAACGTATTCCCATCAACAACATGCTACAAATATTCCAGGTGCATATACGTACAGTAACCCGCTGTGTCGTCTGCTGACGAATCACAGACATGTTATGTAAAAGTAAAGCCATTTTCTCTCTAGTCTAGTCATATTTGTGAAGCTTGCTCACTCACATATATCACAGAGTAACAAAAATAACCCTCGTAAGACGCGAATATTATCTTCAAAAATAACAAGAGGCGAAAATTCACAGAGATTAATCGTAACACGTACCCAATTCGTTATATTTTTTAATGATTTGAGGCACTGGATTTGGTACTGCTACGTAATACAAAACTTTCTATACGACGATCTTAAAAAGGTAATAGCGGTTTACCAAAAACACACGTTCTTGTGCATATCGCCATTCATAGCATTTATACTAATATTTAAACTCTCTAAAAGTTTCCCAAAAATTGTGATGGTTTTCAGTGCACCTTGTCGTTTTTATGGACCCAAAATAAATATAATTAACTACTACCCGAGTGATGTATACTAACCCCAGTTTTTTTGTAATTATGTGAGGAAACATGACTTAGATTACGTTCTGTGTGCAAGGTGATAGAAAAAAATGAATAGACTTTAGTTTTACGAATTGGGCATCTTAAGATATATGCGTAAAACGAACAGTTCAGAATAAAATTACAGCGCATTATTGTGTTCTGACTGAACACACGTAAATTATCTACAAACATTTTGCTGTTTATCTTATGTATAGTTGCTTTTTTTCGACCTGCGCTGCATATAGATGAAGTACTGTAGGAGCCGGTTTATCCGTGACAAAAACAGGATTCAGACTAGTAGTTGTTCAAGACATAATTTGGTGATCCAAGCGCTAATCTGACATGACTGACTAGACAGGAGAATTCTACTCTGCTGAGATTCTTTATAGCTCGACATGTGGAAGCATAGCAGTTATGATTGTGACACAGCGAGAGTGCTTTGTCTCTCTCTCTCTCTCCTTGTGGTTCTTTCACCTCTAAGCATCGTTCTTCTGTTATAATAACACTCTCTTCGCAACAACATAAATTTTGTTCAGCAAAGAAAATTTTGTTTAAATACGAACCACCGATAATTATCTTTCGTTCAAATATTTTTTGTTGATTATGATGTACAGGCAACCAGAAATTTCGTGTTCCTACAAAATTAGTTACAGTAATATTTTACTGAAAATCGGTTATTTGGAGACAAAATATAAGGTTAAAAAATTTATCTGTTCTACACAAAGTGTATTTTTCCTTAAAACAATTTAAAGAATAATTTTAGTAATATTTAACACATTTCTCCCTCCACCATGCCATTAGTTTTTCTTAACAGTTAAATACAATTACTTTACGCAAACTTAAAAGCTTGGAAGATTGTTTTACTTAAAAAAATGGACTCTCTGTTTCTATGTAAACCGGTGATACATACAAGATATTTCAGAAAGGTTTGTTCGTAGCAGTATTCAGTAGCTGCACAATGTGCTATCATCATCACTGGCGTCAATACTTAATTAACTTCTTATGCGCACATAATAGCAAACCAAGTGTCAGTATGGCGGTGTAGGAAACTGCATTCATTCGCCAACATAAAAGTGCAAGGCGCTGTTAATAACAGTAGCGTGAGCTGATTCAAACTCACAAAATTCGAAATTATGTGTTTAATGATTTGGAAGTTTATAAATTGATACATAAACTTCTCCTACCAACGCGAGAGCGTGTTAATAAGCGTAACCGAAAGCATAACATATTTACTCCTTTCACTATGCCGAATTGTTTAGCTGCGATTGTTCGATAAACGAAATTTTAGTTTTAGTAACAAAACTTTGTATTACGTTAATAAATAAGCAAAAACTGAAAATATTAATAGTTTTAATTATTACCTTCGAATTCATCTCTGTATTCTAACGTCGTTGTTAAATGTTTTACTATAATTAAAACACAAAACCAAAACTCCCCACCGAACAAGTTCATATTAACGGGAGCTGACGCCAGTAATATAAAATGCATATTTCTTGTACCTTATCTGAATTTTTTCTGTAAGGGAGTTGACAGAACCTTAACAATTTGTGATAATACTCAAGTTAACTTCTTCCATATTTTGACAGGCCTTTGTACCTGACACGTGAACGGTGTTGTGTGTCACGTTATTTCTATTCTGCGTGAAAATTCTACACTTTTTCTCAAACGTTTGTCTACGAAAAAACACACAGATAAATACATGCTTCTACAATTTTTAAATTGCAGCAGACTTATTGGGAACGTAATTGCTGGGTCCTTCAAAATGGCTGAAAGTGGCTTTTCCTGACTGCTGTAACAACAAAAACACCTCCTGGATTCGTAAAGCACAGCACTAAAATCACGCGTTGGACTTAACTAGTAACTTTCCAAAAATAACATCGTAAGGTAGCAGCTTCAAATCCCATAGGAAAAAGTGCAAAACGGAAACACTGAAAGCCAGTTTGGCGGGCCGGAAATTGAAGCTAAGAGGTTACCGTCTGTGGCAAACTTGAGCCTTATCACTCGTCTGTCTTCGCGCATCAGACGCGGAAAATAGCATGCCGTACATAGGCCCCTTAATATGTTTATTTTTAATCTCACTGATAAAGAACTTTTTTTGCTGTTTGAAAATTATTTTGCAGATTCCTGTGTTGTCTCGCTTTGCGGAACACCTGTTTACCTGTTTACTCTTCGATTGCATCAGTGCTGTACCAATTAATTATTTTCAACAACTGTTATAAGCAACTGTGAGTAAATCAAAGAAAGTAATAAGCATTTGTATTCCCTTTCATTGTACTGTACCATTAAAGCCATGGTCTGTCATTTATTTCAAAGAATTGCAAATAACTCAAATATTTTTAATCAAATGCATTAAAAATAATTGAGACAGTGTATTGTCATACGATACACAATTTTTCCAGAGCGTTTTTTAAATAATGTACCGTTTGCTAGCAAAAATAATTTTGTTTCATTTTGGCTTATTTCGACAACAAAATACAATATATTTCAGGTGCAAAAATTTAAACATTCGTTTGGTTTATTCCAACAAAAAAATTTAAGTACAAACGATGATATATAAGTGGTAAAACTGCCGGAATGAATTTGTGATATATGTATTAATTTGCGTCAAATTAATTTTTTTTCGAAACCACTGCAAAGCTAAAGAGCGAGGCCTTACGTTTATAAGGAGTCAATTCTTGAGTTATGAGATCGTTCTCACATTCCGAATATCACTGCTACATTCCGAATCTCACTGCATTGATTTATTTATTAAAACCACATTCCCGAGGAATGCTTTTGTTGAGTACTTAATTGCGAAATGTGGAATGCGTGGGTGAAATTATTGTTAATACCGAACTTCCATCATGGAACCTAGAACACACAAGTACACCTCGAGACGAACACTGATTTTTTTCGCGTACTGAACGCACTCCTGCGCAGGGAAAACGTGACGTACGTAAAAGGTTTATACACACACATGCGTCCAGCATGCACGCGTTTGTGAGGTTACGATATGGTTCATGTTGATTGCATATTTAATAAAAATTATAAAAATTGTTTATCACTGAACTGTACACTGGATGTATATAAATAAAAACGTCTAAATAGCATGGAAGTCATTTTGTCCTAGGGCTGAGGTGCATAATATCGAAGCGCGGGGATGCGGGTTCAAATCTGAGTGCTTCACGTACTACTGAATTTTAATTTTAAAATAATTTCGTGTACAATTTATTCAAAAGTTGATTAAAAATAACATTGGTGTCAATAAAGTAAAATTGGCAGTTAAATGTAACTTTGTTCTTTATTGCAAGAAAAATTACAAGGCTTATAAGTCTAGTAATTTCATAAACGTAGGTCAATGCTTTAAATATTTAGTAAGGACAATAATTGTAGTTATTTATGGAATTTCTTAGGAAACTAGGTTTACAAGGATTTTATTTGTAACAGCACAAAAATGTTTGCAGTGTAATTGACGATATTGAAGGTTGGTACTTTTATATACCTCGGTATTGGGTTTGTTGATTTCTGGAGAGTGTTAGGAATTATAAGTATTATTTTTTTACTGACAATGATAAATGCAGTGTTTTAGCAGAATGTGACCGACACAGCAGGGAAAAAGTCCTGTCTTGCGCTCCACGTCCAGATATTATTTAAGAATGTTACGTCCGGTAAACGTAGAATTATATTTCGACCGCTTAGAATTTGAACCTGCGCCGACAGCTGTGGTCGGAATAGTACTAGTAAGATAAGTAACATATCTGTGGAGCGCAATAGGGAATATTATCCGTGCTGTGTTGCCACATTGTGCACTGACGACATTTTGCTACTAACATTTTCGTCTCCAATGTAACTCACGATTAACGTGGTGTTGTTATTACACTGTTAAAAATTTCCGTAAATTCACGGGCAGTTTTACGGAAACGTCTGTTTAATTAACGGAAACATTATTTTGCAACACAGTTATAGCCTACATAATTATGTTTCATTAATTAAACATATGTGAAACTGCGAGAAGAAACTAAATAAATAACCGAACGCATTAATGCGCCTGCATCCTAAAGAAGTCACATAAATATGCAAGTTTCCATAAGTGGAGCTGGTTGCCTTCCGTAAATTAACGGACACTTCTGGAGAATTTTTTACCAGCACTTCTCCGTAAAACAACGAAAATTATTTTTAACAGTGCCACCTAATGTTTGTGGAACTTTTTAGCAACTGTTGTTTAATACTCCTTAGTAACATACTAAAAATTCCACCAACATTCAGTACCGCTTGAAATACTCGCATGTACACCGTTATAAATTTTAACGGAAATGTACCGTTTATATACGGAAATAGTGTCCGTAAAAGTAAAATACGGAAATGTCTGTAGTAAATATAGAGTACGGAATCATACGTAATATGTCCGTAAGTCTGCTGTGGACACTTGCACGAAAAAATTTAAAATTTATAAGTTACACAGATGTAAATATTACGGATATATTTTAATAACATCACCGGTAAATCTGCAATTCTGTAGAAATGCAATTGTAGCATTATAGACATGTAAATATGGCTCAGTTCCGTGTGACGAAACTGATTTACGGAAACTTCTGTTGGATTAAGAACTAAGTTTCCGTGAATTCACGGAGGTATCCGGAGAAATTTTTACCGGAAATTCCGTAAATCGACGGAGCAAATTTTTTACAGTGTATGCAGCTGTTTCTGAACATACTGCACATCATTTTTAAGCTTGTAAAATTTACATATTTTGTCTGAAAAAATAACATTAAACATTATTTACGTGGGTTTTGTAATTTTCGACATAAACATACATTTGCTTGTTTTGTAAGTATAATTTTTTTTCTAATTCGACTTTAAATTGTTAGAAAATTACTGCTCCTAGTAAGAAACTGCTGATGGCATTTTACATTGCAGGAAATACAAGTAAGAAATGTAAAAAATGACTTTAAAGACATATAGTTTTTAATTACACTTAAAAAAATAACCGTAAGTGCAAAATCCAACATAACCGATTTTATCCTCAAAATTTCTGAAAACCCGCAACCGGATTGTTTGTGATGTTCTAGAGTTTATTGAGTAAACATATACTAATTATAACAAATCCCAAAGAGTCCTGGCTTTTTCTTAGAAATGTGTACTTCGAAAACTAATTTCACAGGACTATGAGTCGCAATGCTCTGGGGCGTGTATGATTTATTGAACTGTGGACTCTCAGACTGAACGGAGGTAGGATTTTTTTTCGCGTGTGTTCCAGATTTTTCTCGTGTTAAATTTAACAGTCCTTTGTCCAGTTATTAACTTAGAGTTTTAAGGGTAAATAAATGTTTCTACCGACGATATGATACACGCTTCGTGTTCTGTAAGTGGCAGCTAATACCGTTAAAATTTGCAAACTAGATTCGTTGCGTACTAATCTTACTGATATCGATGCAAAATGCTAAACACTGCAGATGTCGAGGAGCATCTAAAAATGTCTAGTGTGCAGAAAATATTTACAAGTGTACTACTTCGGGGATTTGCTCAGCTTCTTCTTTCAACTGATACAACCTTGGACTACAAACAAAAATATGTAAGCAATAAAAATTTGCATTTCGAAGAAGACTTTTCCCAATGATTTGCAATTTGGCTCAGGCAAAAGTAAGGTAATTGTAATAATTTTTTAATGAAATTATTATTTACTCGAGAAAAATAGCGCAGTTTTAAAATACTTACAGTTCTTTGTTTCACTCTTCCTAGCGCGGAGGGATCAGGATGTTGGGTTCGTCACTGAGTCACGAAAACCCCCAGTGTTGTGTTGAGGTTCTTCCCATTGTTGTTTCAAGTGCGCCCCAGATGCTGAGGACTCGTTGACTGCTGAAACTGCCATCCTAGATGGCGTCATACACTGGGTGTAGACGATGAGTCTGGTGACCTGGCTGGCCAAAAAAGGCCATCAACAGCACGACGTCGGTCTTAGGACGCTCGGGCTGTACGTAGGTGGGCGTCATCCTGTTGGAACATTGTCCGCCGTAGACGATCCATGAAAGGAAGCACATGCGACTGTAGAATATCCTAAATACGCCTCTGTGTCGTCACTTTCTCTCTGATCGCTATCATGTAGTGCCGAGAATCACTGACTGGAGTTGGCTCACTTCCCAACCTCACCTCCCTCCTCTACAACCTGTACGCACAGCGACGTCGTGAAGCAGTGTTACTCATCAATTAATTGTGAGCTTTTAGAGACCTTCATTTGCTAGGAAAGAGATTTGTGATGACGACCGTGTATCAGATTCATTCGGCATCCGTGTTACCTGAGGACAAAACTGAAAGTTATTTATTATTCGGCAGTGTCGTTAGATCTGAGGAAAGCCGAGAATGCAAGTATTTTACTACAAACCACCTCGTAATAGAGCAGGAAATTAATTTTGTAGTTTGGTGAAGGGAAACACTTTGAGTGAATTAGGGCGTATGTGAAGAAATTTCTTTCTTCTCAGATCCTCACTCTGCGGCATAGAGAGCCTTTCCAAGGATTACGTTTTCCCTGCTTCCAGCGTCAACATAAGTACCTGTCACTATGATTCAGGTCGTTGGCAGTTCGACAATACAATCATAGTGCCCGTTTGAATTCACTTTCGCTATCTTCTTCTCCTCATTCTTTAATACATGTCGCTACTTGCTAAAGTCTCTCTGGTATTCGCTCAACAAGAACACTGTTTATACTGAATATAGGTTCAGTCTGTGTTCATTCATGTCACAGGAGTCGTCCGGCAGTTAATATCCGTAAGCCAAGCTTAAAAGAGTTTTGTGTTATGAACTGTGGTGGCACATTAGTGGAGTCGTTATTAATTGGCTAACTAACTCAAAGTTTGACTTTTTGTACTGCAATAATTTCAATTTTTTATCTAACGCTTTTATGCTATCAAGATATACGAAGTAATAACAGTTTACATGATGTCGTTACCACTGGATTCATTTTTCGAAACCAACACGTATCTTACTAAGCAGACATTTAATTTTTAATCTAAAATTGTTGTTCTACCCTATTTTGCATCCCACCTTAAATTTTTGTCTGAAATTTTCACGGGCACACGCACAACTCACCAAAGTTTCATCCCAATCAAATGAGTAGTACAGGAACGCATACAAGAAAAAACAAACATTACTGTACATTTATAGTGTCTGTTTTATGACAGGTGGTAAAGAAGTTGATGCACTGCAACGCCATCTAGTAACAAGTTATAGCAAAATTTGTTTTCGCTAAAATATTTACTGTGTTCAAATATATATGTATATAAATTTTCATTGCGATCGGTTGAACGACATACAAGTTTATGTGCTGCAGCGCCATCTTGTAGCGAGATGGAGAGTTACTGTAGGATAAAATGGATAACTTTAAAACTTTCTCCATGAAAAAATGCATGTATGTGCCAAGTTTAATGACGATCGCATAAACAGCGTCGGAATTTATTTATCTTATACAAACATATGTACCGACATTCAGTTTATGTATGTGTGTGCATATATATATATGCACACACATACAGGGTGAGTCGGGAGGAAAGGTTCATGCTTTGAAGGGTGATAGTACTGGTGATTCTGAACAAAATGTTTCTAATAAACATATGCCCTTTTCTTAACCGTTTCAGAGAAACCGAATGAAAACAACAAGGAACGGGAAATGTGCAGGTGACGGTAAATCATGATACTGTTATTGTATGTTTTGTTTAATTGTGTACATTTCCTCTCAAAACATGTTCAAACACTCCACAATCTATTTCAATGCATTCTGCTGCTCTGATAGACGGCTGCTGTGTTGCTGATCTGAGCTCATTAGTACATTGCTTTACTTGAGCACAAGCATGGTAAATACGAGCGAGAAGTTGTCTCTTGTGTCCACCCTGCGCGCGTAGACTTCGCTTTTAAGCCAACCAAACACACAGTCCTCCAATGGGGTGAGATCAGGTGACCTCGGTGGCCAAGCAACCCTGTAGTTCCCAATACTAGGGCAAGCACTATAGGACTGAGACTGAGGTAAACAACTGCACCATGCTTAGAGCGCCACCGTGTGGAAATTTACAAAATTACACACAACATAAGATAACAGTAGCGTGATTTACCGTCACCTGCACTTATCCCGTTCCTTGTTGTTTTCTTTCGGTTCCTCTTAAACGTTTAAAAAATGGCATATGTTTATTTTAAACATTTAGTTCAGAATCACCAGTACTATCATCCCTCAAAGCATATACCTTTCCTCCCGACTCATCCTGTATATAGAGGATATGTTACAAACTTTCCGCAAATCTTAACTGAGCATGGTTGATTGGTGCAGACGGTATATGTACTAAATGCTGTTACAAAATTTCCAACACCCAAAATTAGTGAAGTGACTGCGATAGAGATGTGGTCATCCAGTACAGAGTTTTCTTTCACACCAGAGAGGTTTGAGAATGACAGTAGAACGAAGAAGCAGTTTCTTGCTGTTAGACAAATAGAGATTCAATTGATGGAAATTCCTCAACTATCCTAAATACCCCCAAGAGAATTCAAGAGCACCCCAAGGAAAACTTCAAGGTTCAGAGGATAGATTTCTGCCACTCTAATGCCGGGAGACAGTTTCATTCATCTTCGCAGTCTTCATGCAAGCTCTGATAAAAGTTGTGGTACATGAGAGGTCAAAGTTTTAATAAACTCCTTCACATTAACAACGCGTTCTTTATATACATTCTTTTTAACCGGTTCGAAGAATGTAGTGTTCGGAGGCATAGGAGTCTCTGTGAGATTTGAGGTCGCATACTAATTCGTTTATGTGGACTGTGGCTGTGTGCTACCGTTACAGATATTGCCTACCACCTATATATATATATATATATATATATATATATATATATATATATATATATATATATATGTGTGTGTGTGTGTGTATAAATATATGTACATATATACATATACGTATATATTTACATATATATACATATATATGTATATATTTACATATTATGTACATAAATGCACGTACATATATATGTATATATTATTATTAATCGTAAGAGCCCACGATTTTTCGCGTAAAGAATTCTGCAACAGTATGTTCTGTTCCAGTGCCTTATGTGCACATATGAAGCTTTGACTCATAGTTATTGACAGAATGTGTTTTTTCACAGACGTGGCTCCATTGATTGTGCCAACAGGAACAAGGTTACTGCGACACCACACGTCTGTGATGAGCGGGTAGAATCCTAGATGCTGAGAGTTATAAACAGCCGATCACTGAACAAGAAGCAGGGCTGCAGATGTGCACATAAGGCATTGAAACAAACTGTGCCTTATGTGCACAAATGCAGCTCTGCTTCATGTTCAGTGATTGGTTGTTTATAACTCTCAGCGTCTAGGTTTCTACCAGCTAATCACAGACGTGTGGTGTCGCAGTAACCTTGTTCCTGTTGGCACAGTGAAATGAGCCACGTCTGTGCAATTATACATTCTGCCAATAACCATGAAGTGAAGCTTCATATTTGAACGTAAGACATTGAAACCAAGTGTTGCAGAATTCTTTCCCCGAAAAATCGTGGGCTCTACCAATAAACATGTGTTGTGTGCACCAAGGTATATTATTGAATAATATGTTCCTTGCCTCTTGTAACTACTGGAAGACGAGCGTATCTGCTCCTACATGTATAATGGACCCATAGACAACTCAGTATCGAGCATGGTAACCACTAGAGATCTGCTCCTACATGTATAATGGACCCATAGACAACTCAGTATCGAGCATGGTAACCACTAGAGATCTGCTCCTACATGTATAATGGACCCATAGACAACTCAGTGTCGAGCATGGTAACCACTAGAGATCTGGGAAATTCGCGTTTTCATGTGGTCACAAGCTAGAATTCTAACAACTGTATGTTTGCGTCACATTCGCAATTGGCCTTTGACTTATTTGACACCTTCTGGAAGTATCCGAGCCAATAATATAAATGTACATAATACAGACATGTATCACTTTAACAGCAAGCAGCTAATGAACGTCTGATGTCTGCTTCAGTTCACGTATATTCTTGCAGGCTAGCTTACAGGTCTGTGAACCTACTATTTTTCTAGTCTCTTCTCACTGCTTGTTTACTAGAGACATGCAAAATTTGCGTTATTGCTTGCCACCATGTTGGACTCCAAACGGTTATATACTCGTCCAACTCCCCATATAGGTAAAAAAATGGCGTGGTATGCCGGGTAAAATGCTTCTGACCAATATTTAAAAGTTGCAGGTTTGATTGACCAACCTTCTGTAAAGCTGTCACATACGTAGCTGACATCTCATAGAGGCTACGGCCATTGTCATCTCATACTGTAACTGTGTGTGCGTGTGTATACATATAGGGCTGCTAAGTCTGGTATGTTACCAAATAATGAGAATATTGCACATCCGTACACATAAGGCATGCCTTGGAACACGACCACGATACGCCACTGGTCCCCGGATTTCCGCGTGTGGGGTTTGTGCCGATGTCGCTGCTCGGCGGGTTTTCTCGAAGAACTCCCGCTTCCTCCGCCCTACTCTTCCAGGTGCTTCTCCATTGAAGAGCCTCGGTCCATGACGTCCACAAGGGCAGACAGATGCCTGCGGGCGTCCAGTAGAAAGTCTACATTAGGGGTGTGAAACCTTATCGTCGGGTACCCTCCTCACTCATCCATTGAAGCCTAGTCAGCAATCAACTACTTCCATGATGTCTCACTATCCCTACCCATAGTACATCAGTTGATCTCTGCATGTAATACGACCAGCCAGGCGAGCACTTTATTGTGAAACAAGATGGCGTTGAGGCAGAAGTCTCGGCAGCGAAGTAAGTACACCTTGTTGACGGCGACCATGTGGGTGTACGTCGGGCGGCAGTGTTTACACATGACTGACGCGTGTGTCACGCCGCTATATGGCATGGTGAGGGGAAGGATAGGGGGAGAACTCGTCATTGGCTCGTGTTCTCCCCCGCCCCCGCACGTCCCACGGGCAGGAAGTGCCAGTGCTCGTAACTCGCCGCGTTTTACGACGCCGAGCGTCCGTTCCCTGGAGAGAAAAAACTGCCGCCCTGCTGGCCAGACCCTAGCAACGCCAGCCTGCGTCTTGTAGCCTGCTTCACCATGCTCCCCCTCCTCCTGCTCTCCGTCCACCAACCACATGCTTCCTTCTCTAGCTACGACGTAGCACAACACTCGTGCCTCAACACTCTTGCCAACATTACACTATACCCCTCGTGTACTCATTCTTGCTTTTCAAGTCGTAATATTTGATTCAGAGTGTAAATAAAAATGTTTGCTTGTAAAACAATTTTATATATGTGTTATTTAAAATTTTCTTGCCAAGTTTTTACTAATTGTTAAATGAAATTTTTAAACTTTGTAGCAAAAATTTTAGTATACCGTAAGCGGGGCTGAATATTCACACATGTTGGTGATTTTGGGACGTTACAAAAGATATATTTTTTTAAATAATCGGTAATTCTTTATAAAGAAATTAAATTGCGATAAACTCCTAACAATAAATTTTCTCATGGCATTTAATTAATATTTACTCACTGTTCATAACTTTCGAAAATACAGTACCGGTCAAAAGTTTAAGACCACCGTGTAAAATCATCAAACTTCTCATAGGACCTAAAGTTTTGCCGCGATATAGATGAAAATTTTTTCGATTATTCTTACAGGTATAAGAAAAGAATCCCCAAAGATACAATTTGATGCTATGCTTAGTTTAGGAGTTATGAAGTTTTGAATATTTTCTGGCAACCACAAAATTACTACATTTTGGGATATAAAAAATTTTATGGCCTATTCTATTGACGTCTTACTTACATTCAATAGCTGGGCTATCTGTCTATGGGTTTTTACACTTGCTCATACCAATTATTTCCATTTAACATTGTCTGACACACTTTGCTTACCCATTGTTCACAAACACAGGTCAAGTAATTGCTGTAACTTGACAGAGCTGCAAACAGTGGAAAATTGCTCCAAACACCGCACGCACACAAAATGGGACTTGTAGTGCCACCTGTTGAGCAGAAGATGGTCAACGCGGATGAAGAAAGCAGGTTCCGGTAGCTATTTCGTCAGAAAAAATATAAATTTTTGAATTTCGTAAAAAAATTAGGGAAATTCTTAAAAAATGTTTTTTTTTTATAAATGTGCCTAGCTTTTCTGCCAAAAATTTTTTCGGATATTTTTCGATTTGAGCAAAATAGAAAGCACACTTTTCTACACCAATAAAAAATTAAGCGTCTAAATAACGTCAATAGAATAGGCCATACAATTTTTTTATATTGCAAAATGTAGTAATTTTGTAGCTGCAAGAAAATACTCAAAACTTCATAACTTCTAAACTAAGCATAGCATCAAATTGTATCTTTGGGGATTCTTTTCTTATACATGTAAGAATATTAGAAAAAATTTGCATCTATATCGCGGCAAAACTTTAGGTCCTATGAGCCGTTTGATGATTTTACATGGTGGTCTTAAACTTTTGACCGGTACTGTAATAGCAGCATTGAAGTGCTCCTAAATCACCCCACGTGTCTAAAGTCATCCCTCTTGCGATACTATTTTCTCTCTCTTCTTTAACAAATTGAAATTAACGCATATAACATATTTAGCGTATAACTGCTGAAGAACTTATTCATTAATTTGTTTTTTCAAGCTAACATTTTATTTATACCCTAAAACAATTGTTAAGACTTAAAAACGAATAATTAATATATCAGTGTTATAGTGGAATCTTAACTGAAAACTGTTCAAGAACGCTTCTCAAATTCGCACAAAATTCGATCAGAAGTTCTTAGACACAGAATATTTAGGAATGCAGAAGCTAAATATCAGGTATGAGAGGAAACTCAGGAACACGCGCCCTCAAAATGGCTTCGCTTGCAAGAACAACCAGCGTCAATCAGTGTAAGGCAGCTGTCCTGCTAGCCGGCAGCCAGGCCAATAGGAAACCTGTCGTAACATACAGGAGCCACCCTGATTTTCGCAAAAATATTTCTCCACCAACTTGATACAATGTCATAGTTCCACCTCTGCAGTTCTGCTTGTTTATCATTGGCAGAGTGTGTTTGTGTAAAGACGTTTCTCATTTGACGCTACCAGTCAGAATAAGGTTACTGCGAACAACACAGTCTGTGATTTGCAGTGTACGTTACACGTGAGAGCTAAATTCAGCCAATCACTGACCTTGAAGCAGAGCTGCACACGAGACACTGAAGCCAACTGATGCAGAAATATTTTCACTAACAATTGGAGTCCCGACATTTCACGTCTGTTTTACAATTAGTCGGTGCCTTAAAGTAATTAGAACTGTATTAAGTTACGCTTATAATTTAAAAATTGTACAAATTATTCACGAATATTAGGTTTGAAAATATGTAGACTAATGTCGCATGATGACGTGCGAAAGGTGCTATATGGTGCATTGTTAATACACTTGCTTCGCATTCGACTGGGCAGTCCTGATTTTCGCTTTCCAGGGTTTTCCGAAATGTCTCCAGGCAAATGTTGACATCATCATAAAACACAAGCCTTACACGACTTAGTTATGATTATATGCCCCCACCCCTTTTTTTCTCGCTCAAATTGAGTAGTTGCTCTTTCTGCAGCGACAGTGTGCCTTTCAGGAGGAATTAAATATACACATAACATAGAGTAACAAATATAAAAACTGAAAATAAAAACGTCAATTCAGAAGTTATTTGAAGGAAATTTATTTATCCAGGTAATCGGTACTGGTTGCCCACAGACCACTTGATAGTACAGAAGCAAAACTACACGTGTGGTGCCAATAAGCTGCTGATGAACATGCTAGAATAATGCTTGACCAATAAACAACGTTTCATAGAACGCAGTAGCTGTAAGGAACCCAGGCATTTACCAATGTTCTCATGTTATCACTCTCCGACTGAGTCTCCTGTGTCAAGAAGCTTGCAACTTTCGCGTTGTTATTGTGTGACAGGCTGGGATTCACTGTCCTATATTCATTCGAGTACATTCAGTAACGTTATTATCTCTGGGTCTTCGTAACTCTGTGTGCCAGCATTGAACGATAGTGGGCAGTTTACACTTGACATTACATCATTGGTTGAAAATGTCCTTCAAGCGCGCCACACATACTTGCCAGCCAATAGCAGAAGTCAGATGAGTACATAGGCTGTGTTCCAAACAATTCACACTCGTACTCGTCCTAGCCCCCACAATTCCTCGCGTGATTTATGCAGGTCTTCATTTGGAACGCCACCACACTCCTTGCTTGCTTGTAAATATACAGTGGCCGCGAGATTACGCATCGAGCATGCTTTCCACATGCTAGCTACACATACTCACACTCGTACATTTAGAACAACACTCTCTGACGTCACTTACGAGTGCGAGTACGCGAGCATGCATTTGTACCTATTTGGAACACAGCCATAATAACTATGAGTCCAGTCTAACGAGAAGTTTGTAGGTCCAAACTCACTTCCAAAGCGCCGCCATGATATATATCTTCTATATACTGACATGTTCAGTGTTATTACTTCACGTGCTAAGGCTCAATGCCACCGACCAATCAGCACCAGAGACTTGCCTAACTGTCGCCTGGCGAACCAGTAGGGGAATCAAGGTATGGCCAGCCATTTCAAAGCGTAATTCACGGAAACATGCGGCCAACTAACGAAAGTGTACGTTCCCGACTAGAGATCTCTGTAATGAACTCTTAAGCCGGCCTCACACGATGCCTAAATTCCTGTTACCTTCTGCTATACCCATGGGCATAAAAATTTTTATGGCTGATTCTGAGTTGTGGGTATAGCAGAAAATGGTGCGTGGCTCCTCGCTCATATTCACATGGTACCCAGAGTGATAACAGAAATCGCATAACACCACCGCCACATTTTTTAATGGTCGTTTTGTTC
>PNEQ01085446.1:0-36888 GCA_003012365.1 Medauroidea extradentata | reverse complement strand
ATCAGTGTGTTCGAGGCAGGCAAGCGGCCCTCCAACTCGACCGGGCCTGCTCCAAAACGGGGGCCTGTTGCAGGGCGGCCCGTTATGGTAGTTGCACCCATGATACGTGTGGTGGAGGAGGATGACGATAACGATGGCGATGACGATGATGGCGACGACGAGGATGCTGAGCAGGGTGCCTTCCGGGAGGAGGAAGAGGGCGGCGATGTGGGGGAGGAGGTCAGGCGAGAAATCGCTGCGCTGCGGGCCCAGGTTCGGGACCAGCAGGCGGAGATCCTGGACCTGCGGCTCCGACTAGAAGCGCAGCACGCCGTGGCGGGGATCCGCCACACCGCCACCGCCCGCTTCCAGGAGGAAGTCCTCTTCCTCCTCAGGACTCTGGTGGAGCGAGGACCTGACCAGCCGCCTCAAGAATAAGTGTACAATGTATATAGTGTAAATAGTGTGTATAGTGTTTTAATTTTGTTCTGTATATAGTGGTAATAAATGTATTTATTTTAAAACTTAAAATTGTGTGTGTTGCGAGACATTATTTGCCTGTCATAACTTTTCTTAAAGAGCATCAGATGCAACAGTCCTTGTACACTTAATCAGTGATTACATAGAACACAATTACATTATACTATAAGAGGTTTTTAAAAATGAAATTAAATTACTTTGTTAATATATAATACTTGTCAAGACTTGTCAATCTCGCTGCCTGGAGGCATGCATTAAAATAATATTGGTGATAGGGGCGAGAGTCCTGCTTATGGTACATTACACATCGTCCTTAAGCACATGGTGGAGTAGAATCAAGTGAGAATAAAATATGGCGTCTCAAACCCCTGGTGGTCATTCCTAGAATTAAATATATTATTTTTGGGGGGGATGGGGGAAGGGGGGTGTGGGAATTCATTCCAAGATGGTGGATGGATGTAAAATTATTTTTTAGATTTTTTTTAATTTTGAAAATTTTTTTTTTAATTTTGGGAAATTTGGGAAAATTTTGAAAGTGACGTAATCCAAGATGGCGACCGGAAACAAGATGGCCGCCGGAAACAAGATGGCCGCCGGAAACAAGATGGCCGCCGGAAACAAGATGGCCGCCGCGGCTCCACAGCTCCACAGCCGCCAGCCGCTGCCCCAGAAGGAACTAAATCTATCTACTGACGAAATGAATTTTAGGTATAAAATATAGAGAACAACGTTTAGGCCAAACGACGCACTACTTCGCCTGCAATCCATAGTGCGGATGATCTTACTATAGAACAGAAACAATGGGACTTGATCCTTCTTTAGTCTTCTGGCTCCGGGCTCTCCTATGCGAGTTTAGTTAGCTGAGAACCAATCGTATCTGCTGTAGAAATACATACGTATTTGTACTCGATTGCTGTCTGAGAATAAACCGCAAACTGTTTCTGTTTTTAGTAATGATGACCACTGTGACCTGACACATCCGGATATCAAATGCTGATCCATAGATACTATTAACTGAGGAATCAAAACAATCAATTCCAAATAACGTTGGCTTCTAAATTTACAGACAGGAATAGAGTAATTTTATTGATTTCAAAACAGCCCTCTTAATGGTAAGTTGGTCAAAAATAAATTATTATGAAATATGTTTAAACCGAAAGCTGTTGGTATCGTAAACAATTCATGTAAGTATATATTTTCTTAGTAAATAGACTCTTTACTTTTTACGTTTTTGCATATTGACTTGTAAACGACAAAAGTCTGATGTGTTCGAGTTGGTTCGAGGTACGAAGTGTAAACCAAGATATTCCTCATAAAATTGTTAAGCAATTGATTTCTATTATTTAAATATTGCAAAAAATTCATAAATTGCTAAAACGTTTCTGCGACTGAAAATAGTAAAGCCATGAAGTACTGCATTACCTTTATATTCTTTCTAAAAGTATCTTGCTTCTTCAGTATCAAACACATGACATGTAACACATGAAGCTTACGTTGAAAACTGTACATATAGGCTCAGTGTATAGTTCTGTAAAGTTCCTGCCTTGTGTATAAGTCATTCCTAAATGTTTGTGTTACTGTGTTACGAACGGTTAATGTCTTGAACAAAGGCCTCGAACCAACAACTACTTATTGTCTGTGGCAACGAATCAAACACCGAGTTAGATTAAGTACAACGTGGAGCAGTAATTCTTGTTTGTTTCCGGCATATGACAGTAAAACTGAATATGGTAATATCATAAAGTTTACTAAGCTACTGCTGAAAATATTTTACTGACTCAAGAGCGAAACAAAAATATTTTAGTTTGAATTCTCTGACGGGGTAAGATTAAAGCTAAATTTAAATATTTGAACTAAAATTTAATGTCTAAACCGCCAAATGTTCATGTTAATAGTCAGTATCCAGACAACATTTAATCATGACTATGAGTGAACGAGTGGAGGATTTTGATCACTGCTTAACATCGAGGTCTTAAGTGCTAGTGAGGGATGATATGATGTGGGTATGGAGCAGCGCCGGAATGAATGGTGGGAGAAACGAGATATCCCTTAGGAAAATCCGCCGACCAAAGGGATCGTCCGACACAATTCTCACATGCAAAAATCTGGGGACATCATGCTTTTGAATAACAATAACAGATGTTAGGAAAATACTAGTTTTGTGATAAAATAAATTTGTGAAAGTTGCTTGAAAGTAAATACGAAGTTATTATTACTAAAGTCGCTTTAAAAATAAATGTATTATTTTCCTAAATGTTAGGTACGTTTGTGAATCTTGTATTGAGGTTATGTTACGTGAAAAATACTCAAAACCTAAGTATTTTTGACACTATAGTTCCATTAATGTTTTTTCAACATCAAGGTACAAAAAAATTATTAAGTCGGATAATGAGGCCTAAGAAAGGTAACTACCATACCAGTAATTAAGTAAGTAAGAAACCATGCCAGCGTTCGCCTGGAGAGATTTAGAAATATAATATTGTAAACATGAATGGTGAAATACGACCCGGTAGTCGAGCATGTGGCCAATATAACGCTAGTTACTTGTTTCCCCACTGTGCCAACTGGTTGTACAATGTGTTAGTTCGATGACTCAGATATACCCAGGCGACCCACGTCACTGGTGTGATATTCACGTGGCTAGCCTGACTCGAGACAGCAATGCGAGCACGTATATAACTTGACTGCAATCAAGGTGACGTCCTTGGAGAAATAACCTGCTACACTGTCATTATCATCACGACACGCAACTGTATACTAGCCACCGTCGTTGTCAGCGACGACGTAGTGGTTGGACCACAAGCTTCCCACCCCTGCTTGCCAACGAGGATATTTCTACAGTTACAAGTTGTAGATATAGAGAAGAAAAATTCGCGACTTCAGTAACCCGCATGGCGTTTTTTTTTTTCTTGAATTGACGTGCTGTTTTAAAACTACGGTTTCATTATCTCCTTACATAAATAAACATATTCGCTGCATGTTAAACAGTTTAATCAATTATTAAGGCCTGGATTATTTCAAACACGCTGCAATACAGTTCAGGCATTATAAAGTTAACCTCATTAAGGCCACGATCTTTCATTTATTTCAAACAGTTGCAAATAACTGGAATAGTTTTCAACCAAATGCTTCGAAAAAATTGAGACTGTGTACAGTCATACGATACACAATTTTGCCAGAGCGATTTTTAAAATAATGTACCGTTTTCTAGCAAAAAATAATTTGGCTTCATTTTGGCTTATTTTGACGACAAAATATGTGTTAATTCAGGGGAAAAAAATGTAAAATTTCGTTTGGTGTATTCCAATATAAAAATTCAGATACTCGCAATTATATATAAGTGTTAAATCTGCCAGAATTAATTTTTGATATATGTATTAATTTGCGTCAATTTTTTTTTTTTCGAAACCACTGCAAAACTAAAGAGCGAGGCCTAAAGTTTGTAAATTTTTACATATGCATTACCTAATGGTTCTGAAAAGGCGATTACATACATAATTTAAACATCTTATATATAATATCAAAAATTATAAGTGACTAGTTACGTCATCGTTCAGATGTTACGTATTTCTTCTTTCTTCATCAAGCCCGACTAAGGAGCGCGATTGAACTTATTTAGCTGATGTCATTGCCGTTTTCTTCCTCTCCCAAAATCTCTTCATCTTCTCACTGTGGCTTTTCTTGCGATCTTCTGACCAGGTTTTGTTGTCGTTAGTATTTGTGTGGTCTGCAAAGTGGCGATTGTCAACTAGTTTTCTGAACTTTGGTCCGTCTAGTATAGTGCCATCCGTGATGCCTATTTCCTGAAGAACTTTTCCAACTTCAAGCAGTCAGTTGTTTTTAACTTTCATTGATAGGGGGCCTGAGAATATGTCCGTAAAGTTTCAAACGTCTTTTTCTAAAATTATCTGTGATTTTTTCCGAGTGATGGTATAATTCTTGAGATTCCCTTTTCATCCTGATGTTACGTAATTATGATTTATAGCAAAATATTGAACATTTTACTAGAGCGAGATAATGATGCATGTCTGTTAGGTAGATAATCATTAAAACATGTTTAATATATGTTAGTAAACAATCGAAGAATACAAGAACAAGTAATTCCAACTCGCCTTGTGGTGCCTGAACTTTAGACTAAGTACAACCAGCTGTAGCGACGTAGTTAAAAATGGGAATATATGTTAGATCTATACAATTCTTAATAAAGTAATTTCTAATATAACTCTTTAAATGAAGAATGCTAAATGTTACACTGAATAAGCTATAGTGCGGTAAAATCAACTTAAAAATATAAGCTCGTAGTTTCCATAAAATTGTAATTCTGAAATAAGTTAAATTTCTGAAATAATAAAAAGATGTTATTAGGAAATGTTCCTAAAGCGGCGGTGATTGTACGGAAATGTTAAGTAAAATAGTTATTTTTAATATATATATATATATATACATATTTATATATAACAGTACGCGGTCGACTATTGATTGAATAATTAAAATAGTTATAACTATATTGCTTGTTAAAGTACCTTACAATTAATTTCCCAATTTAGACTTCATAACTGTAAAAAACTTACTATGTAGTATAATATACAGCTATGTAAACAGAACAAATGATGACGGAAACATATGTATTTATAAAATATGGAAATAAACATTAACCAAATTATTTAAATTTCCTAAAGTACAAGCAAAGGAATTATTGTGCCGGGTAAGCTTGAATGTTTTCTTGCTAAGTTTTGTTCCAGAAGCATTTATAACGGAAATAGGCCTTTCCCCAAAAGAGAAAATAATGAAACAATTAATTTCTTAAAATGAAAAAAATAATAATACTTCGAGGTTTTTACCAGTGTTACAAATAATGGCCATAATTGTTTTCCATATGCAATTTAAAATGTATAATTTGGCAGTTGGTACTGATTTTAAACGAGCTCAACAATTTATACCGCTCCACAGCCAGCCACTGTACTTCTCCCTTAACATCAGAGTTGTTTTGTAATCATGTATACTGTAAGGCCGCCAGTCAATTTGCTGTAACTGTTTCCAAACACAAACAGTGCTTATAGATAGATATGACAAAAATAAAATAGCGTGTAACTGTGAACCGCTCCTGTACATCCCTGGAGTCTTTCTAGTCGTACTCGCCAGACGTCAGGACTGGTTGGGCAGCTTTGAAGTAGTTTGTAGCATCCCCGCTAGAGCGCAGCCAGTTTCATCACTAGACGTAATGAAGTAGGAGTGTTAGACGTACCAGGATCCTGGTACACGTATCAGTTTTCAGGGCGCTGTACCATGTACCAGGACACTTTCGTCCTGGTACGTAAAAGTACCAGGATTTGAGAATTTTGCATTCAATTGTATTAAAATCTATAATTAAACATATTTTCAGCAGAACCTTTCCAAACAAAAATTGTGTTTTGGCACGACACTCCTTCTGAATTCAGAGCACGAATCTACGCGTATAGTTATTGCAGGTTATTACGTCATTCAAGCTTTGGTAGAAGTGAATCTCTGATTTTCTGTTAATTTAGAGTATTCTTTAAACATTTTCAATATATTTTTCTCTTAACATTCTTAAGACATGCTGTAGGGATTCATATTTTTCATGTCTGTAAGCATTTGCGGTTTTTTTTACCATGTACCAGGCTTTCGTTTAAATTACCAGCTTTATTTGTGGTGTCAGTACCAGGATTTTGGAGTTACCAACTAAGACCTCTGTAGTGAAGAGATAAACAGACTTCCAAGCAAATATAACCACAACGGTTTCATGCAAGTAGCTAGTAATTTGAGCTGATATTTTCTACGCTGTAAATTAAATATAACTGAAAAGTTCATGCTAGAATTCGGAAATTTGTTTCGAAGGAATTTTACGCGCAATATATATAGGACCAATGTGGAAACTGATTAATGTTTACGAAATAACTGGCAGGGTAACGCTATAATCGCGAAATATCACAGCTATTTCACCAACTAGGTAAAGTATTTTTTATGCGTGGGTAAAGTTTAAACATAACTTTAGTAACTGTAGCGCACTCGGTACATATTTTTATTTGTTAAATAATACCCAATTCTACAAGATATGTAAGTAACTGTAGAATCGACGTTTGAATAATACACTAAATATGAAACCGATTAAATAATTAACAGAATAAGCTGCAATGTATAGAATTAAAAATCTATACATTACAGAGTTTTACCTACAATAATGAGTTGAAATTAATGCTTTGCTTACTATGTTCCAGTTTAGATATGCACATCATAAATTTTTTTTAGATAATTCTATCAACAATAATCCAATTTAAAGCGGGTAGTAACGGATTTTTGTATTGAATAATGTTATTTGGGTAATACATTGTAAACGGTATTCTGCTAATATTTCTAGGTGTTCGTTTTAAATGCACGTGCTATGTAAAAACGTTATGTGCGGAAAACAAAAGATATGTTTTGTTAAGAATAGCTAAAAAAAGTTATAAAGGATTGAGGGAAAATTTGTGACTAAAAACTGGGAATTCCAGAATGTGCTGTCCAACTACTAATCCTACTAAAGGAAGGATGTCAAGAAATTAATTCTAAAAGAAACATGAGACGGCTTCCGATATGTTTCTGCGAAGAAGATTAAATTTATTCCGGTAATGTAAAATTTTTTACTCCTTGCTCAGAGTCTATTAGTTCTTCTAGTTTGAACGACTCCTTGACACATACATATTTATTTAAACTGACTCTACGCAAAACGCTTTATGGCTTACTGATTGATACTCTGTATAGTATATTATTAGTTTTTTTTTTTTAATTCTTACTCTTTACATTGACAAATTGTCCGAGCGTTACTTTTCAGTCAGCGATATTTTATCATTCTGTTTCTGTCCGAACTTACCATGTAAAATAATATGGAACATCGAAATATGCATTGTGTCTTATTCATCATACAGTCGCAGGTCAAGAGAGAGGCTTCTTGATAAATACTGTCAGACTTGAGCAGAACTGTGATGTCTACTCAGGAATAAATTATTATTAGAGATAACAGTATATCGAGAAAATGTTTTATGTCAATTGTGGTTTCTTGCGACATGTGTGATTGGGTGTTATACGTCTGACACAACGTAGCTGTCTGCAGACCAATAACATGCATCAAATATTACAATAGCGGCGTTCTTATTGGTTCAGTCAAATACGGCAACAGCTCCACGTACAAGGGAAAGCCAGTAATCTTCTGGTAAGCTGAACCCACAATAAGACACTATAATTTATTTATACTTTTAAAGGAAACAACTTTTGAGTTAATGTAAACATTTTTAAATACGGTTTATAAAAATACGCGCATTCCTTAAATGCAGTTTGTAAAAACCAATTGAAATAATGTTAGTGTTTTATTCGACATTTCCAGGAACATCTTATAAATCAAGCAAAAATAATATAAAGAACTGGTATGTGACATTACCTATATTCTTGCAATGGTCTCGTATTATGAACATAACATTTTTCTTTGGACATAGGCTGTTGCGGGCGAATGCTGTCATATTGCAGAAACACCTACAGTAAAACTATAAACAAAGGAATAAAAGCCAGTAAGCTGTTAGTAACCAGACATAAAACATACAGATAATTGCTGAAATGAATTTAGTCAAATCCCAGAAGTCAGCTCAAGGGCAAGAATATGTTTAAACAACACAAAACCCTTGTTTTCCCAGACGTTACAGCCAGACTGCTTAAGTTCCTCAGTCTGTGTATGTGCCTGAAGAAGGGAACACATACCAGTTATCGAAACATAGCATGCTTCTGTTACTGTCTTGAGAAACCTACTGTTTTTTCGCCTGTGTTTTGTCTGTGTTCACATCCATTTGTGTTTCTTGTTATTTATGTTTTCGTCGTTCATCCATTTCGTGCCTTTTTCGTCCGTATTTAGTTTATTTTTTTTTGTCCTTCTCCAGTCGACTATATTCCAATCAGGAATTAATTTTATGTTGTTTATATCTATTCTCGTCCTTGTGCCGTCTTCTGCGATATGACTAAATTCCTTTCAGTAATTATCTGAATGTTTTATGTGTATTGACTACAGCTTACTGGCTTTCCTTCCTTTTTTATGTTTATTGTTTTATTGTGAGATTTTCTGCAATACGGCAACATTCGCTCGCAATGATGTATGTCCAAAAAAACCTTTATGTTCGAAAAACTGGTATCTTTGAAGTTATCTTCCAACGAATGTAAAATATTTCACTCAAATGCCCAAATATATATTTTGCAAAGTAAAAATACATTTTTGAAGTATGACCGCCCATGTCCGGGTTGTAGAAAGCAGCGGGCCACGAGGTAGAGACAGGGGTCATGTCTGGACGAGGGGAGGGGTGACAGTGGACCAGGAAGGGTACTAGATACAAGGTCATAGGGGCGACCTCGTGGTGACAACGTATATAAGGCGGGGCTGTCTGTAGACCTGACACAGCTCAGTCCAGCGACCATCAAACCTCTCACCATGTACAAGCTTGTGAGTATCAATACTATACCTGGTATATGTCGTGTTTGTCAGCAGTTCCAGCAGGCTAGACTCCAGACTTCTCTGTACGTGACAGTGATACATAAGTGTGCCGCCTATACGGATCAGTTTTGATAGTAGGAAGCACAGTAGCTAACAAGTTCCAAGGGGGATGCTGAAGCATACATATTGAATAAGTAAATCTTAGTGATAGGCGCTGAAATGATGCGACGTGTTTCCGTTTTAACGCTGCAGCTATGTGAGATAGTGACTTTACTGTACTGCCGCTAAGTGTAGTTACAAGAATCTCTGCAAGTTTCGTGTCTCTCTGGTTATTTCAATTAAAGTTTATTCTGTGTGAATAGGCCAAAAATACGTGGCACGAAAAATAGTTTTTGTCATGCGAAGGGGTATTGATCCCTACCACCTTGGATTTATCTGTTTTTTCTCGATAACTTCTGTTCCAGTCGATGTATCAAAATTTTTGTCATGACAAACTGAACCGATTTTCTGTAATTGCTGGAACCATAATATATTCATTATTTTGCAACTGGAAACAGCTGAAAAGGAAAAATTGCTTTATTTACGAGAGCGACTACAGAGGCCGCAACATTAACAGAAACAATGCCATATGGATTCCAAAAAGTGAATGAAACAATAAACTGTGCCTTGTCAGCGTGAAAAAAGCAAAACAATGGGTCTATTCCCTGATTTATAAGTAAAACCGTAAAACCGATCTGACAGGGATCAATCCCCCTTAAGCTATGCAATTTTATAATTCAATTAAACCGTCTAAGAAGTGGGTTATTTTCGTTAGTAAAAAAGTTTAAGCATACTTAATAGTTTTGTAAATAATTTTAAATTTAAAGTTCTCTGAAGTCCAGTTCGACAGTATTAATGTCCTATCTAAATATGAATTGGTTTGAGTTTTATGTCACTAGCTTGCGTAAAACTCATATTGTATAGCCTAATTAGGTGTTTCTTGTGTTTAAAATATCAATTTACGTGGCTGTTCAACACGCTTGTCATTAGTTATAACTCATTAACGTTCGCAGTGCTATTATGTATATTCCCAGTACAATGTCATGCGAACATAAAACAGATTTTATTAAACATTAGTTTCGTTTCTTTCGGAGCATTCCTCGATTAAGTAACATTTTTTTAAGTTAAAACATAACAACCGTACATTCATATAAACATAATTTTATTTTGTTCGCACATTTCGCTTGGTTTCAAAATTAATTAAGTTCTGCATGGAATAATAATCTGTAAATTAATGCTAAAACGACTTCAAAAAGTGCCAGTATAATAATTGATTAAAAGTAACAAAAAACTATGCGAAATTAATTTCCGAACATTAAATACTTAAATTGTTTAACGTTTAATTTTTCTTTGGAATTTGATCTTGTGTTAACGTACAGGCATTGAAGAGATTCAGGCGAATAATATTCCTCGAATCAAACAAGGAACCAATCACGTGTAACATGGTGTGAAGTATAACTGGAAACCCAGTGGGATTGTAGCTACAGACTAAATAGTATTACAGACGCGAAATGACGTGGCGGCTGCTTAAAGAAGGAAAACTGCACAGCTTTATGTCTGCTTGAGCCTGGCTCCTGCATGTTACTGCAGGTTTCCTATTGGTCTGGCAGCATGCTAGCCTTACGCTGATTGGCCGTAGTCATTTCCGCCATATTTCTGGCCAGAAAAACCATTTTGCTGGCGTGTGTGACTGAGTTTGTCGTCCTATAGGGTATTTCGCTTCTGTATTCCTAAATATTCTGTGGAATAAACAATATGAGACAACATATACTCACATGTAGATACAATTCATAGAATGTTTGGTAGATGTCGTTGAACCAGTGAAATATTCCGGTCACTATTGTACAATTTTCTTTACTAATTTTACCAGTTTTCGAAGTAAATGGTTGGTTAGATTTTATATAGAACACTATGTATTATAGTAGAGAGGATGGTATATCGTGAAAATGTTGTGTGCCAGCATACCCTTGAAAACGCTGTAGTTAGTTACAATACATGTGATTGGAAATTGTACTTCTGACACAACGTAGCTGTCTGCAGACCAGAAATAGGCATCAAATATTACAATATCGATATTATTATAGGCTTAGTCAAATATAGTAACAACTCCACGTTCAAGCGAAAGTCAGTAATATTCTGGTAAGCTGAACGTGCGTTGAAACCCAACTAACAGTCAAGTTTTCCCGCAATAAATAATCCTCTCTAATAATTATGTCTATGAAGTGTATAAATGACTGTAATACAATAATTTTTTTCTAGCAGTTAAAGCAATCGTAAACATGGTATTTTATGAAAGGATCACCCGCTAAAAGTATGTTCAACCAGAAGAGTTCTTCGTAGGAAAATGAAATAAACGCGTAGCAAGAGCAAACCAACTAAATGCACTGCTATTTTACAATGACCTATAGATTTTAGAATGTAGTCTAACAATGGCAAGATTGGATTACTTAATCTTGACAAATGTTTTAAATATTAAGTCGAAGAAAATTTATTAGTACGAAAGTAAGGAAAATACTTTGTGAACGATGACGCAGTGTTGTGTGTTGTTGTGTCCGCAGGTGTTGATCGCCGCCCTCGTGGCCGCCGCCTCCGCCGCCCCCGGCGTCCTCGCCGCCCCCGGCCTAGCCACGTACGCCGCCGCCGGAGTGCCGCTGGCATACACCGCCCAGGTCGCCGCCCCCGCCGTGCTTCCCGCCCCCATCTCCTACGCCGCCCCCGCAGTCATCCCCGCCCCCGTGGCTTACGCCGCCCCCGCGCGTGTAGCCTACTCTGTGGAGCCCGTGGAGCAGCACGGCTACGAGATCGCCTACTAGACGCCGCCCCCAACTGTCCTAACTTCCTTCCGCCACCGAGCAACACTTGTACATAAAGGCTGGTTTCCCGTGGAAACTCTTCGTCGCTGAATAAAACTGTTAATTTAATCATACAAGACGTTCATTATTTATATCCTATCCCAATACCTCGTCCGAACAGTTTTACTACTTCCAGCTAAATCTTCCTTTAGTTATAAAGCCTGCATTTTACATTATTATAAGTATTTACACTTTTAAAATACATTCCTTAAAAGTCAATTTTTATCGAGTCAGCGAATGTTCGCCGATTAAAGGCAGTGTTATTAAATGATCGATAGAAAAGTATCAACACACTGAATCAGTTATATACCACTGTTACTGAATGTTTACGTATTACGATTTATAATGTAAGGATTCTACCGAAAACCACTGACTATTCATTATTTACTATTGGTACAGGTTTTCTATGAAAATATTTTTGCACCAGATCATTTCCATGCCTAACGCGCACACCTGCAGTTCTGTTTCAAGGTCGTGAAATATATTATTTTGCGTGTTGAAGTTCTACCTGCCAATCACTGATGTTTGGTTCCTCAGTAATCTTGTTTTGAGTGATATAGTCAAATAAGAGATGCCTATCCACAAATACACTGTGCCAATAATCATGAAGAAGTGGTAACAAATATGTTTACCAAAAATCACCGACTCTATTAGTTGCCAGGGATTCTTACTGATTTCGTTAGTTAAATTTTCTCCACATAAATCAGCGAGAAGAAAAACACGGTATTTGAAATTTCGCTTATGTAGATGTTAAATTTTAAGTTAAATTTAAAGTTGCCCTTAACTTAAGGTGAACACTTGGTCTCTGTTTACCACTTTAACAATACGTTAACAATATCAATCTCTACGTTGTAAAATAAAACTTTCTGCTTGTACAGAATACGAGTGGTGTAAAAACTAATATGATAGTAGGCACTAGGCTAGAAGTTGAAGAAGTTAGTAATAAAATATTTAATAACATCAAAAAGGGATGTTTATTCCTCAACTTTTGAAAATTCAGCAAAAACTGTGAGATATGAAGTATGGTACTTTTGTAATTTGTATTAACGGTAGACCATCTTTAACCTATTTTAAATTTCACAGAGATACATTATAATAACTGAAATCTTACTGTTAAGCTATTTAACGAGTTGTGAGAGCTGTTGGATCAACTGTAACGTAATTTTTAAAGGCCAGACGTAATGTATTAAATTTGACAACATGGCTTTTATAGGCCAACGAGTCGTAAATTACAATTAAATACCTTTATTTAAAATAATTATGCTTTGATAAATACTTTTTAATGTTGATTAATATTTAATACTTTTATAGATTGTTTTCACTATAATTTGGCTTACTTATGTTGCTTAACGAATTTGTTCATTACATGTTGTGGATTAGGCAGTAGATTTTTGTAGTCCTAGTGTGAATGTTTGACGGCATATTTGATGGCTATTTCAAAGAATTAATGCGTAATAATATACGCCCCTTTTCAATTAAATACTAATGGGTACATAATATCCACTGCCACCAAAATGAAATATTATAGACATGTCAGCCGTTCATATAAGAAGAGTACCGAGCTGTAGGGCCTAAATGCATTAATATTTGTGGTGAACCTGAAGCAAGAAGAGGACGCCGACTTACGCCATTTTGGCCAATTAAGCGCTTTATAAAACGAGTTTTGTGTCACCCAAATTTAATAAACTTTACGTCAATTAATTTTATCTTGGACAATAACATGATGGTAACAAGGGTTACTGGATAAAGGAGCTGAATACTTTTAACACTTAAATTAAATATTTTTTTTGAATAATTGGTTCTGGGTTTTCGAGTCTACGTGTTTTGAGCAGCCGAGTAAAGCATTTTCTAGACATTTATTAATATTTACTTCAACTCTGAGAACAAATTAAAATATATTCTGATTCAATACTTTTAAAATACGTAATTTAAAATTATGAACACTATACAGTCTTAAATTTAATCTCAAGAACCTTGGAACAAGGTTTAAATTTATATGCTATGATTTTGGTTTTGAATTTCAGTAAATTTCCTTTCGATATATCGAAGTATTCAATTTACTTATTATACTTCATTAAAACCAAAGTTCTATTTTTATTTGTGTACTGGTATTTGTGTAGTGAGGTAAGTTATGTCCCTAAGTGTCTGCAACAGTTTCAGTTTCCACCTACTGTGGCCTATACATTAATACCCACTATACATACACAAATACCCTTCACAGAGTTGCGCAGACCAATATATATATATATATATATATATATATATATATATATATATATATATATATATATATAAATCCACTTATTACAAGGCAAAATTAGCATGGGGAAATAAGTCTACTGCTGCTTCTTAATTTCGGCAATAATTTTGTATTTTCTTATGCGAAATGTGATGGTGATTGTTATAGTTTATTTATTTTATATACGACGTATTTTTACATGTGGCGGAATTAAGACGCCAATAACTTATTTTATACCTAACAACTAAAAAGTAAAGCAAATCAACGAAAACATAACATTAAAAAAATCACTAAGGAAAAGTAATGAAAGACAAAAATATGTAATTTCGATAAGCATGAATATTATTATTTATAATATAATCATTTCCTAATTACTAACAAACTGTTACATAATACTACAAAACTGCTGGATACGTAGTTGAAAAGCAGAATACTAATATCAAAAATCCATTATGTAATTAAATAGCAATGGCGTGTTAACAGGATATATTCTATTGAAAATATTACAGGATTCCGAGACGCAATTTAACTAATCGTCTACGCAAGGAACTCTGAGTAATATTAAAATTGTCCTACTAAACAAGTCACGTGGAAAACCTATGTGATATAAACACTACAAACTAAAATATAACACAGGCCCTACATTCCAGAATATAAAAAGGAAATATTATTTGTGCGTTACTCAACATACGCTTATAACTGTACAGTAATGAAATTAGTTTTTTTTTTTTAATTTCGTCTCAGCTTAAATGCGGATTCTGTATTTTGTCTAAAGTCGGCTTTCTTTTCTTTCATTGGCACAATAGGCACCAGTGGAAGAGTGACATTTAAAAACGTACTTCCCTGTACTCAGTAAAAATGTTTGTTCGTTTAGGAAAAATATTCTTTTGAAACGAGTTTCCAAAAAAAAATTGTTACCTTGCAAAAATATTGTAATTTTTGCAGGATGTATACAGATATGACTGTATATTTACAAACATTTATGTATATCAACATATAATAACACCACATTTAAAAATGAATTCTTGTACAATTTACAACAATTTTTTTTAAGTGTCACAACTTTTGTTTTGGCAACCCGATTCCAATATTTTTTTTAAGTACAATATATTTTTTAAAGTGTGGAAGGCCGTCCATGGTTATTTAGCATTACATCAAATCCTCTGCTTATAAATATGCATCGTACAGTCCCCTCAGGTATTTAAAAAAATTTGAAAAATTTTATTGTCCTGCGGCATATGTGTTGTAGTTCCTGGACTGCTAAATTTTCTGACATTTGTCTACAAGCATTTTTTGGTGAAAGTAAAAGTACGAATATTAAAACTGTGTACATTACGACGCTTTTGAAGTGCATGATAGGTGTCGCTCTTAGCAGCTACGTCGAAAGAGTTTGTGAAGCGAGATGTAAGGAAAAATTGAATCAGTGACGGAATAGAATACAAAGAAACCGAATAGTGAACATCCCATTAAAACCCACTGGCCAAAGCTATGTTTGATACGTTTCCCTGATGCGAAAAGTCAGGCTTCGACGGGAATCGAATTCGGAACCCTGTGATTGTAGGCGAGTTTCCTTACTTAAATATGTTCGGAAATATAGTAGTAATATTTACATAGAAACTTATGTAACAACACATAGTTGAGACTTTGTATCATTCATTTACAGGCAATATATGTATTAAACAAAATATAAACCATTTTTCTTTATATGCCATTGATACAGATGTTGTTATTAGCTTATATAAATAATAATATATTTAAATTTGGTTTTTTGGATATGTCACATACGCATATGTCTATTTCTGAAACACTTACTACGAGAAATAACGTTCGGTTTTAGTGTTTGATTTATTTCTCTCTTTCAACCGTAACTGAAAATAATATCACGAAACTGTCCTCATCATAAACAATTTAACTCCTATAAAATGTTAAATACGTAACTAATTTTAACTTCACGATCTTCTATATCACATTATGTCTACTACACCTCCTCAAGTGCAGGTGTGAAGCTGCTGCATAACATTAATCTAGTGTAGCTACGGCAGGTTGAATGAAATTCGCTGCACCACCTAGCCTTACATAGAATGTATCAGTGAATACATAAATCTAACCTAAACTAAGATTAAGTCAATTTCACAAAAACATATTATAATGTAAAAAGGGTACTTGTCAAACGACTGTTTGAGTTATGGAAACTTATTTGCCAAGTTTCGTAAGCAACTCTTAAAACTAATATTCTCGACGATTAGACTATCTGTTATTTTCTGTGATTTACTAAAGGACACTTTTATTGGATTATAATTTACGTAATCTCATATTACAACTGAACCAGTCGGACGAATGAGAAAATGTTTGCTAGTTCGTTTTAATAGCAACAATTAATTATAAATGACGTTCAGCCTACAGCAGTAAATATAAAAAATACAAGAAATTTAGAAGTATGTTAGTAATAGATTTACACTAGTGTTATTACTCAAAACAAATACACGTACTTTTTTCTTGGCTCTTATATTCCGAATCTTATTATTTTTACGGTTAGAATAAAACTCGTTAAGCCAGGTTGCGTTTTTTTTATTGCAAGCACAAATACAAGGCTATAAGTGTTGATGTCCAAACTTATCATTTGTATTTTTTTTACTAGAAAGTCACTTGTATTATTACAATGTTTACTCTTGGCAATTGCATTTCCAAGAACATGCATTGTCAAATTCTAAGTGTGATCATTAAAACTGTCAGTAAGTATGCATTTCAAGTTCAAAACTGTTGAAAACACGTACTCAAAATTTGTTCCTATACTCTTATTCAAGTATCAGTATTCTCCACGTTCTAATATAATTTTTTATTCGAAAGCGATATCAGTGAATATGAATAAGCCATGACAAATATAATTTAAAATATAAATCCCCGAATTTGTTCGAATCACTGCTATCAGGTATGCGCAGCTGTTCCAGAGTCGCAGGGATGTGAGAGCTTCTTCGTTATCTTCTCAAGAAGTCTAGAGCTGTGAAGAAACATGGGTGCTAGTTATGAGTAGTTATCTCTTCACCAGAGAGACTGTACAGTTGTGAGCTGACTAGAACAGATTAAGCAATATTTGACCTTACCGCCTGTGTAATTACCAGCTGTAATCATACTGGCTGTGTCCCTCCCTAATATACAACTTTGTATGCGGCAACACAATTATTTCACCATTGCTGTTAGTTGTAGCATTTTCCCAATTATCTTTCAAAAATGTGCACAAAAATACCATACGAATATTTCGAAATTGGGTTTTCTTCAACCATCATAAAATTCATAAAACCTGCTCAGTAAATTCATAAATATACATTTGCCATTTTGATTCATTAAATGCAAAAACTCTGTTCAAGAACCCTTTTCACGTAAAGATTAACATAAGCTAAAAACTGTTCTAAGAAATTCAAAGAAAGTAAAGAACTTAGGAGGAAACTGGAGTCCAGTCGTTAATCAAACACGCTGGCTTCCTAGTTAGCTAATACAAAACATTTATGAAACAGTTTGTAAAATGAAAACTTTTCCAAGGTACAAATAATTAAAAAATCTATCCCAAATGTACACACGTGGCATATATACTAGGCAAAAAAAAAATCAACTTCGCTGTCTGTCATATTTTACAAAATATTTCGTTCTGCAACATAACGATTACTCAGCTAAAAAACTGGTTTGCCAACACTTCAAATTTTTGTTTGCTCTACAAGAAACTGTTATAAAACTTACAAGCATTAGTTAATATACAAAAACCGTTTTACAGTCCAAATTTATTTTTAAATATAAAAAAATTGCAAACACAACAAAATTCTACTTGCACATTAATTAATATTTAAAATTTTTGATATTTTTTTTCGAATATTTTAATTTCTACAAAACATTATAAGCCTTATGTAATTTTTACGGAATATTAAATTTGTTTTCTAAAGCTACAAAAAATATTTTCAATTTACATGGCAGTAATTTTTAGGCAGAAGTCCTTGAAGCAATATGACGTATTAGAAAATCAACTGAGACACTTAAAATTTCAAGGGAAAAAGTAAAAGATTAATTGTAGTCAAACCATACTGTGTGTATCTAGATGGAGAGTGCTAGTTTTATTTGGTGATAATTCATGAAAACTAGTGTCTAATATGTGTATTAAGTTTGCTCGTATCGTGAATAAAGTGGGAGTAATGCTATCCTAAAATTAACTATGATACTGTTTACCTCAAACGAAAAGAAATCTATTACAGTATTGACTTTTTTATTTTTGTACACAATGCAAAGGATTTTTGCTGAATTTTAAGTAGTTTAAATTTGATTTAAATTACATTTGACACTTTTAAAGGAGCATTATTCACATTCAATTCTGTTCTCCGGACAAATAATTTTTTTTTTGTAACCCTGACATTGGTCTACTCTGGTACAACTTGTATATTGTAATACACAGTAAACAAGGGCCTAGTTTCTAGTTTACCTAGACTGTCCAATTGTTTTGTTTGATTTTCTGAGACGATATAGAACTGAATTGGTGCTGGTTCATTATATTAATTTCTATTTTATATTTCCTTTGAAAAAATGTATTTTTATGGTGTAATGTGTGACCACCCATGTCCGGGTTGTAGGAAGCAGCGGCCCACGAGGTAGAGACAGGGGTCATGTCTGGACGAGGGGAGGGGAGGGGTGACAGTGGACCAGGAAGGGTACTAGATACAAGGTCATAGGGGTGACCTCGTGGTGACGACGTATATAAGGCGGGGCTGTCTGTAGACCTGGCACAGCTCAGTCCAGCGACCAACAAACATCTCACCATGTACAAGCTTGTGAGTATCAATACTATACCTGGTATATGTCGTGTTTGTCAGCAGTTCCAGCAGGCTAGACTCCAGACTTCTCTTACGTGACAGTGATACATAAGTGTGCCGCCTATACGGATAAGTTTTGACAGTTTTAAGCCAAATAACGGAGGAGATATAAGAGCGACGTTGACCAGGACACTTAATAACAGTACTTGTCCACGATAGTCTCTGAACTGGTGCAATATATTTCCGCCCTTTTGGAAGTAGACGACTCAAGAGAATTGGTAAATTTTACTTTACCCTTCATTTGTACCAGATAGAGATTATTTTGTGGTTAATACTTCGTATTCTTATCGTAAAAAAAATAATTAGCTTTTGTAGATATTGTATATCAGCACGGCAAAATCACAATTAGGATTTCTCGCGGAGAAACGAGAAAATGCCAATTCAATAATTGAAGTTAAATAATTCTTACTCAGGGATACTTACGTAACCTATAAATTTATTTCATTTTTGTTTTTAAATATTACTCAAGGTCTCACTGTTTGTTTTGAAGTGTAAATTTTACTTTAAAAATAAACATATGAAATTTATTTCCTGCCACGTCTATTTAAGAACCCAAAAATATGTAATTTTAATGCGAGGTACTTAATTACATTTAGCCATTTTGTTTTTTTATGTGTTCTTCCCAGATATCTCCAGATTGTGTATTTACAACGCAGTTATACAAAACCAATTTAGCAAAAACTTTTCCATCTCGGAAAATTTCAAAAAATTTCTTCGAATCATTTATTAAGTGGGACAAAAATAAAACACTGAATGTTTAACTTGCGAAAACTTTTGAGCATTAACCTTGTAATATTTATTTTGGCAAATATGCATTACAGTTAACGGTAGAAATATTGACTAAATCATACTAGTCTTTTAATTTATCTCTTTGACTTACATCTGCATCGTAGTGGAGTTACGTCCAAAAATGTGCATAGTTATTCCCTCCCATTGTACAACTCTTTCTCAAGAAAGAAATCTAGAATTTAAATTGGAAATTCAGTAATAAAGCAACCAAACAGACAGACATTCAAGAAAACAAGCACTGAATATATAAATATAATATAAAGTTAACAAGGCCGACAATGTACAACCCACAATTGACTATAATATAATTACCGCCTAGATGTAATAGAGTGTATAATACATATTGAAATATTGACTCTTCAATATATAACCGGTTGAACTGAACGAGGACGATGCGGTTGTTTTATTGCAAGCATTGTTTCATATTTGTTATATATTGAAGTTATAACTGACGTAGGCTAGACATATGTGGTTGTCTAATATTCTAGACTTCCCACGAACTGTCAATGAAATTGGCAAATGAATACTATGGAGAGTCATTCATTTTGTAGTTCACTCTCGGGTAAAATAATATCTGTCTGCACGATGTTCAGTCCATGCTCACTGCATATGCCTATTTATTTATTTTCTGCAGAATCATTTCATTCCTTGTTCACTTTTCGTTCACTCCAACTTAATAACAGCCGGAGTTCATTCCTGTCATGAACATTAACCTAGCAACACGTCACTAAAGAAGATTATATTGCAAATGCGAGGGCGATAAAACTAAGCTGGTTACATAAAAAACTGCTCGAAATACAATAATCAAGGATACTTGATTATACAGAAAATTTTCCGAGAGGCGTTGCATTTTTTACTTTTTCATTCGTGTTATCTTCACTTTTACTAATTTACAGTTTTACGTTTATATTTATGATTTATATTTATGAATCACAGACCAACTCGCTATGACTGGCCTAGCCACGCGGCCAATAGCTGCACCAGAATGAGAGATGTGTAATGAAGACAATAAAACATTATGAAAAAATTATTTCCCAATAAACGGATATCACTTAATATTATATGTATTAATGCAGATAGTCTATCACAAAATCTTAGCACGAACTTTCTGAAGATATATTTAGTGAACGATGACGCAATGTTGTGTGTTTTGTTGTGTCCGCAGGTGTTGATCGCCGCCCTCGTGGCCGCCGCCTCCGCCGCCCCCGGCGTCCTCGCCGCCCCCGGCCTAGCCACGTACGCCGCCGCCGGAGTGCCGCTGGCATACACCGCCCAGGTCGCCGCACCCGCCGTGCTTCCCGCCCCCATCTCCTACGCCGCCCCCGCCGTCATCCCCGCCCCCGTGGCTTACGCCGCCCCCGCGCGTGTAGCCTACTCTGTGGAGCCCGTGGAGCAGCACGGCTACGAGATCGCCTACTAGACGCCGCCCCCGCCGCCCCCAGCTGTCCTAACTTCCTTCCACCACCGAGCAACACTTGTACATAGAGGCTGGTTTCCCGTGGAAACTATTCGTCGCTGAATAAACCTGTTAATTTAATCATACAAGACGTTCATTATTTAGACCCTGGTCTTTTACGTCTAAATGAAGAAATATATTACTTACCATTTATCGTGTTAACAGTGACTTATGGTTTTTGCGAACATATTTCTGTGTTACTGTTTCGATGTCTTGCGTATACATCTGCCTCGCTGCTTCGTGGTCATTTATTGGATAGTGGCTTGAGGTTCTACACGCTAATAACTACGGAAAGAAATTTTTGGTGAAAATATTTTTGCCCCACTTTGCTTCAGTGCCTTACGTGCACACCTGCAGCTCAACTTCATGGCTATTGTCCAGAGTCTTTTTGTGCAGAGTCGTTATTCAGTTGACTGTGCCAATCAGTACACGGATAACTGCCACACATCACGTCTGTGATTTGCGGGTTTAACCTCCACGCGCTGGGTGTTACGGCATCCAATCACTGACCACATAGCAGAGATGCAGGTGCGCACGTAAGTGCTGCAAACATATTTTCACCAAAAATGTCTTTCTCTACTAATAACAGATGTGTGGTGTCACAGTAACCTTGGTATGATTGGCTCGCTCAAATAATTAACCCCTCTACGCAAAGACACGCATCCAATAACCACGAAGAAAAATTTCAGATGTGTAAATAAGACATTGAAGATAAGTCGTGGAAAAATCGTTTATTTACATCACGTATATTTATATTACTTATTATACATCCTAATTTTAATGATATTGTAAATTTTTAGGAAAAACATTCTGCTAGTAGCGAAATAAACTAAGTGAACCAATAAAATAAGCGAAAGAAGTTCTACATTTAAGGGCGTTGGGCCCGTAAAATTTAATTTTTTTATATTTGTGCCAAACACTGTTCAACTTTTGCACATCAGATAACACGCCATTTCCCAAAATAAAAACAAAAATCAGGCCCCATAGTTTTTGCATAATCACTCATCAAAGTCACAAAATTGCCATTGTGGTGTAGCCAAAATAAAAAAAAAGTAATTAACTAATAAGTTCAAAATTACAGTAACTGATAGTCAGTGTATCAATGCATTGTATGACGTGGTTGTCAAAAGTTAGTATTGAAAATTTTAGTAGTAGCCAAAAGTCAAAGTTATGCGAAAATTTACTCATTTTCATCAATTTTTTAAAAATACATAAACGTATCGCTTTGTGTTCACAAAAGTGTCTTGAAGTAGCTCACACCATTAAGAATTTATATGAATTATCTTGTTTCTGCAAGTTAATTATTTTTGATTATTTTGGCTACACCGCAACTGCCATTTTGCTACTTTGATGTAATTATTCTAAAACTACGGGATCTAATTTTTTTTTGGGTAATGACATATCATCTGATGTGTAAAAGTTGACCAGTGTTTGGCACAAATATAAAATTTTGAATTTTTACGGGTCCAACGTCCTTAAGCTTAATTCAAAGCTAAACTTAAGTACGGACAATGAGTGAGAAATTTTTGTCAGCGCTCAACATCGAGTAGCGCAGGTGAGGTGAGATATGAGGTGAGTGTGGAGCAGCACCTGAATGAGGAGGTGGGGGAAACGGGAGAACCCCGAGAAACCCCGCTGACATGTGGTATCGTCCTGCACGATTCCGACCTCGCCGGTAATCGAGCCCGGATCACCTTGGGGGAAAGCGAATGTTCTGACCATTCGGGCCACAGCAGCGCATTTACGTACGGCGAAAAACACTTGGATACTGCACGATGTAATTTTTCTCGTAATCATAATGAAATTAAGATGTATTATTATAACTCGCTACGCTACGATTTTTTATAAGTCAAATGGTCTTGCAGAACGTAGTTCAGGCTCTTTTTCAATACGTACTACTATTTTTCATACAAAAAATTCCTTCTCCCCTTCTTTTTCATATAAAATTATAATTTTGCAGAATTTCTAAAATATTTTAAAAGAATGTGTGTGTGATTCTATATCTTTGAATGATATTTTCAGGTACGAGTATTAACAACCAAGTTCTAGGTTTCTTTGGAGCCAAATACGTGTTCCTTTTGAGATAAAAGCATAATTAGAATTAATTTTCTTTTCTTGAAATGTATGGAAAACTAGGCAACCTACGACATAAATCCTTGACAAAATTGCCCTCTTTTTAAATATCCGACATATTTGCAATACATTTTCACATGTTGGATTAACAAAAACAGTAATCCGTACAACATGATAAACTTTTAGGAGGTATTAATTTAAAAAGGAGTACTATTTTGGTGTCCCTTCAACTCTTCAGCTGCTAATTATTGCAAGAATAATGTTTTTTTTTTTTTTTTTTAGTTTTTTGTAAATATCTCGAAAACTATGCATCCTACGACAAAATACAGGACAAACATGGGTCTTGTTAAGACTACCATATATTTGTAATTCTTATTTACGTGTTGGGTCAACAAAAACAGTAACTTATATGGTTTAAACAACTTTTTCCAAAGGTAACCACTTTGAAATTAAGTACTAATTTTTATATATCTCTCTAACCATTCAGCAGCCAATTACTGCACAAGTAATGTGTGTGTGTGTGTGTGTGTATATATATATATATATATATATATATATATATGTATATATATATATATATATATATATACATACATGCATAGAAAACGATTCATCCTGCGACAAAATCCTTAGCAAAATTGCCCCTTCTTAAACAACTTATATATTTGCGATACTTTTTTACGCGTTGGTTCAACACAATTAGAAATATTTACAGTTTTAACAACTCATTCAAGAGGAAAACTATTTTTAAAAAATTACCTATTTTTATATCTCTCCAACCGTTCATCAGATAATTATTGCACAAATAATGTTTATTTTAATTTTTTTTTACAAATATCTCGAAAACTTACTATGCATCGTACGTCGAAATACTTGACAAAATTCCAGCTATTGTATAAGTTATGTATATTTCCAATACGTTTTTACGTGTTGGATGGACCAAATCAGCTTCTTATACAGTTTTAACAACTTCTTTAAGAGTCAAAACTTTGAAAAAAAAATGAAAGCACCAATCTTGCGGTCTCCAACCATTCAACTGCTTATTATTGCACTACTAATGATTATTTTTGTATTTTACAAACATCTCGAGAACTATGCATTGTATGTCACAATGCGTGACCAAACTCCAGTTATTGAATAACTTATATATATTCGCAATACATTTTTACATGAATGATTAACCAAAACAGTGATCCTTACAACATTAACAAAATTTTTAAGAGTCATTACTTTGAAAAAAGTACCATTTTACTATCTCCCCAACCAGTCAGTTGCCTATTATGGCATATGTAATATTATTTTTTGCAAATATCTAAAAATCTATGAATCCTACAAAGGTTCTTGAAAATATTGCCCTTTTTAAAGAACCTATGAATTTGCATAACTTTTTTTTTGTATGTTGCATTAACTAAATAATTTATCCAAACAACATTACCAAATCAACAAGAGGCAATACTTTGAAAAAAAAAGTACCCTTTCGCTGTATCTCTAACCAGTCAGCTGCTTATTGTTGCACAATTATGTTGATTTTAAATTTTTGCAAAATTTTATGAATATTACGCATCCTACGACGAATTCTTCAAAATATTGCCACATTTAAAATAACTTATATACACTTGCAATACTTTTTACATGTTTGATTTAAAAATTAACTGTGATCCATACAAATGTAATAACTTTTTTTTAATTATGACATTAAAAAAGTACCATTTTGTTGTCCCTCCAACCAATGAGCTCCTAATTATTGCACAAGTAATGTTAATTTTAGTTTATTTTGAAAATATCTAAAAAGCATCGTACGACAAAATCCTTGACAAAATTGCAAATGTTCAAACTATATATATTTATACATGTGCAATAAAATTTCACATCGTGGATTAACAAAAAAGTGATCAATACAACTTTAACAACTGTATTTAATATGCATAATTTAAAAAAAAAAAAAAGTTACCATTTTGCTGTATTTTTAAAACTGTCAACGGATAATGACTGTACAATAATCTTCATTTTAGTATTTTTGGAAAGATTTTTAAACTATGCTTTCTACGGCAAAATACTTTCCAAAATTGTTCATTTTTTACAACTATTTCCAGAAGAATAAATTTTAAAAAGTACAATTTTTTATCACTTGAACTAACCAGCTGCTAATTATTGCAATAGTAACTTCACAAATATCTCTAAAATCTACAACATAATCACTGTAAGAATTACACCTTTTTTAATTTAACTAAATATTTGCAATACTTTTTTTCTAATTTAACAAAAACATTGATCCATACAAATTTAACAACTTTTTCAAGAGGTATTACTTTGAAAAAGGGCCATTTTGCTGTATCTCCAACCTGTCAGCTGGTAATTATTGCAATAATAATAATAATAATAATAATTTAGGTTCTATGCAAATATCTCGAAAACTATTCATTCTACTACAAAATCCTTGACTTAATTGCCCATTTTAAAATAACCTATTTATTTACAGTACTTTTTAGGTTTTGAATAAACAAAAGTTGTGGTTTATACAGTTTTACCAACATTTCAAAAGGTTAAACATTTAAAAAAAAAAAAAAATATTTTTCTATTCCTCTAACCCTTCAGCTGCTAATAATGCAAAATTAATGTTTATTTTAGTTTATTGCAGATATCTCGAAAACTTTAAATCCTACTGCAAAATACTAGACAAAATTGGCGTTTTTAAATAACGTACATATTTGAAATAGTTTTTTTAAGTGCTGGATCAAAAACAACAGATATTCATATAGCTTTTACAACTTTCCAAGAAGCAAAACTGTGAAAAAAAATTAAATTGTTCTGTCTAACCAACCATTCATCTTCTCATTATTGCACAAGTAATGTTTTAATTAGTTATTTGAAAATATATCGAAAATTATGCATCCTATGACAAAATCCTTCATAAAATGGTCCTTAAAACTTATAAATTTGCAATAAGTTTTTACGATGGGTTTTTCTGTCTCTCTAACCATTCAGCTGCTAATTATTGCACTAGCAATGATTATTTTAGTTTTTTTACTATCCATCCTACGTCAAAATATGTGATAACATTGCTCTATTGAATAACTTACTTATTTGCAATACGTTTCTACGTTTTGGATCAACAAAAACCGTGATTTATAAATTATTACCAAATTTTCAAGAGTCAAAGCTTTAAAAAAGTACCATTTTGCTGTCTCTCCAACCGTTCAGCTGCTAATAACGCACAAGTAATGTTTATTTTGGTTTTTTACAAATATCTTGGTTACTATGCATCCTACGACCAAATTCTTGGTAAATTGCTCCTTTTTAAACGACCTATATTTTTGCAATACTTTTTTACGTGTTGGTTTAACAAAACAGTGATTTTTACAGTTTTAACAACTTTTTCAAGAAGAAAAACTCGAGTAGTGTGGGGTCTGCATAAACAAATAAATAATTGATAGCAGACATTGTACACATGACTGCAAACCGAATCTGGTATAAAATCCGGCAGACAAATGTAATTATTTTATTAAAATTTTTATATTGTAATATTTATTTTTAGAAATTTATAATATTTTCCCGATACATATATTAGAACATCTAATTTTTGGCAGTCTCTGCAAGCAGGCGCTTGTATCTTGTAGCATAAATTTGCATTACTGAATTATTTGCATATATCTCGGAAACTCTGTCTTCTTGAACAAAATACTTGAAATTTTCGAATAACTTTGTCGTAGCAACACTTTTCTACACGTAGTAATAAGGAAAATTGTGTTTTAATAGGAACATGAGCTTTTTTTAGGATACGTTAAATTAGTACAACCAAAATTCTGGCAGCTTCTGCGCCCATTAAACTGCTAATTGCAGCACACAGGGTCTGTTTACGAATGACGGTCGTTTGGTGACGCAGTTATCCTAATTATGATTGGCGCAATTAAATGAGAAACGTCTGATTAGAAAAAAATCAAGGTCAATTAATAGGGGCCGGAAAGTTGGATGAATAATCTTCAGGAATGTCTAGAATCTAAACACGTAAGTGACTGTAAATAAAAATAATACGTATTTGAAAGAAAGTTCTGAAATCTATTTCTGGCAACGTTTTTTTCTCTAATAGAAAGTACTCGAAAGTGTAAATTTGAACGAGTCGTTTCTAGAAAAACTCTAGTCCAAGTAAGACTTGGGGTTTGATTCTTACTGGTAAATGTACCTCTTAGATACACGTAAACCGGAGAAGGGAGTGGTCATGGCCTACACTAAGCAACTATGCACTCCCAGCATTGCTAGATGTGATTAAGGAAAAAGAATGGAACGCCAAATTCATGATGGAGTGACTAGGAATTTAACAACGAACTATCTGATGCGGATGCAGTGTTTTACTAGACTTTAAACTTGAATAAGTTAGAAAAGGACCACTTTGTCGAAATTCCAGTCTTTGCGAATGAACATCTTAATTAACTGAAACCACATTGATTGTTTTAATGATTGAATATGAATAATACGTAGGGACTCCTATTCTTCGCGAAAATAATTTTGCCCCACATTATTTCGTTGCTTACATGCACACCTGCAGTTCTGCTTAGTGGTCACTGACTTTACATTTTAACTCTTACGAGCCTTGAGATTTTATCGACAAATCACAGAAGTGTAGGAACGGTATTTTAATTGGCTCAGTCAAATGATACACGGCTCTTCACATTAACACGCTGCCAATAACCACGAAGCAATATTGAAGATGTCCACTTAAGGCTGTAAAACAAACTGGGGCAAAATTATTTTCGGGAAAAATAGGGGACCCTAATACTACTAAAGCAAGCCGGCCGCCTGTTGGCCGTGTGCTTGTGAGAGTGAGGCACGGCGCCAAGGGCAATGTTGACAAGCTCATCTGATGCGGTATCACCTCTACCGCAAGACGCTGAAACATCGTGCAGTCGTATCGTACATCACTCGCCTGACTGCCAATTTCAGCGGTGAGCAGAGTCTATTGCATGTTACTAGAGTTCTTTTGCACGAATTTTGTGAGTCGTTTTTCGGACATAACAGGTCGAAAGAAACTGTTTTAGACACTTTTAGGAGCTCCGAAATGGTTTCTCTAAATGATGTTATGCTTTACATCTACCATTCCGTCACCGTTTGAATTGTATTTTCTTTTAGTGCATTGACACAATGAGCACATGTGGAATAGTTTCGTTTACAAAAGTTTCAACGATCGCACTGCAGCGCATTTTAAGCGGTGGGTAGGCGGCGCTCTTAAAGGTAATTATTACTCATCTCAGGTAAACTCGCGTGTATTATAAATGAATTTTTATTATTTCGGCACGTCATTCCCGATTGTAACCGGATGTAAACTAAAATGTACGCGTAACCTGTTTCATTGTTAGATTTTGCTATGCCGTCTTTGGTTGCGTTCCAAAACGGAACTCAAAGAGTGAGGTAAAGCAACGCAGACTAAAGCTTAAGTCAAGAAAAAGAAAATATAGTCTCGGATCGACAATATAGTTAACATTTGTCCCTGTTAATAATCACTACTTTGATACGTATGGGAATATTAATTAAAGAAAGCACTATTGTATTCATTTATGTATATTTGTCAACAGTAAACACATTCAAACACGTTCATATTCTAACATATGTTATATATATATATATATATATATATATATATATATATATATATATATATATATATATATATGTGTGTGTGTGTGTGTGTGTGTGTGTGTGTGTGGGTGTGTGTGTGTGTGTTGTTGTTGTTGTTGTTGGTGGTGGTGGTGGTGGTTAGTGGTGGTGGTGTGTAGGGCCTTGCTTTATGTATGTATATATGACTTTTGTTGCCAATCGTATTAAACATTCTTATCTATGTCAAACACGAAAATGCCATAATTTCCTGTGAGGTGTTTCAATTTAATATTCACTATGTTATTATCTTTGGTACCAAAGCTACAGTTTACCCTTGGTAATCACATGGATAAATATTTTGCTTTTGAAATGTTCTCATAGTATATACCTTTGAAGTTTCAGAACATCGCCAGGGCCAAGTTTAATTTATACTCGAAAGGTTTTCGGAAGGACACAGAGTAAAGTTTACTCACCGAGTAACGTTTCGGAACGCAGACCAAACTGGTAAACTCAAGTAGATTGTTCTCTTTGCTTTGGTCGAGAGAGAGAGGGGGATTTTAGAGAGAGGAGCTACCATCAGCAGACGTAATGCCTCACTCTCGCGCAGAGAATTTGTAGGGATTACAAGTAGTTAGAACATCCTGTCGAGGAAGTGTCGTATCGGACTATCCACCAGGATCAGGTGTTCTCTGGTCATGAGGGGTAGTACAGTCCGTGTCGATACCAACCCCAGACTAGAGACTACATCACTGGGGTTCTGTCCTGCAACCACGGTAGCTCTTAGGTAGAACCACTGATATTTGCTGAAATAAATCATGCACCAACTTGTTTCAAACCCCTACATACACATCTCAAACTCTGCTTCAAGTGTATTGGCATATTATTGTCTTTGCTTAGACGTATCTTATTTGACTGTGCCATTCAGAACAATGATACTGCGACACCCTACGTTTGTAAAAACTAGCTGGTTTGTGAACGTACCCCATTGCTTATGTTTTGCTGATTAAACTTGTGTTCAATGGAAAAGTATAAAAACTGTCAAAACGGAAAAAAGCAATTCCAAAGGAATTAGGTCAGTTTTTTATTTAACAACAGAAAATAAAAAGATAGAATTCAGTAAAATTTCGACAACACCCAGACAAAAAAAACGGATATAAAAATACCAGATTGTAATATATATATATATATATATATATATATATATATATATATATATATATATATATATATAAAGGTAAACGTAGACAAAAACAGTGGGCAACTGACAAATGACAGAAGACAACACGACACAAGTTTGGTCAACAAAACGTAAACAATGTCGTTCGTCCACAAACCAATACATTCTTATAGTAACATCCTATTGCAACAAACATTTAAAAATCTCACCATACGTTAGTGTTTAGCAGGTTGGACCCCAAGACATTGAGAGTTAATGACCTTGAAGCAGAGCTGCAGATGTGCATTTAAGGCACTGAAACAGTTGAAGAGCTAAATTATTTTCACCAGATATCATTGGTTGTAAGATTACTGCTCGAAGACTCGCTTCAATTGTACGAATTGAACTCCTTGAAGACTGTGCCCAAGAATTTGTCTGCATGTCCTTTGATTAAACGTCCATCTCTCTTGAGGGAAAAATATGCAAGGTTATAAAAAAAATCTCATGAGTAGGGCCACGATTTTGTCGCGAAAATATTTTTGCTCCACTTTGTTTCAGTGCCTCTCGTGCACATCGGCAGTTCTGTTCCAAGATTATTGGCAGCGTGTCTTTGTTCAGACACGTTTCTCGTTTGACTGCATCAATCAGAATAAGATTATTGTGAGTCTGTACGTATATAATTTACCAAGGCAAGTGAGAGTAAAATAATCCAATCACAGACGATGTAGGGGAGCAGCAGGTGTGCACATAACACATTGTAACCAAATGCTGCAAAAATCTTTTCGCCATAAAATCATGCTTCTACTCACGAATATCCTTCAAGAATCACACTACATTTCAACGTTACATTTATTGTAAATAAGAATCTGTAGGCAACAAAAATTACGAGTTAATAGACCTGGCGTATGGGCCATGCTGTAGCATGCTACGGCAAGTATTTTTCTTGTGTTAGTATAAAAAATGTTTCGAACACGTTATCTACGAAAAGAAGGTACTTTTTGAATTGTGTTTCTATGGATTTAAAAATGCCTTACGCTAAGTAAAAACATGATTACAAAACTCCTTAAAACTTCTTATCTTAAGACTTTTTTACGTTACTGTAGCTGAGATAATATGTACCATAATCGTAAAACAATATCATAACTGCATTGGATTTTACCACATACTTTCCATAAATTAAATAACAGTGTCGTCGCTAGAAGTCCCATTGAAAAACATATTTTATAAACACTGCACGCAAATTTAGTCATTCGTGTCTAGAGGCGATAAGGTGTTTGACGGACGTTTGTGATGTATTCGACTTATCGCCATCCTCGTTTTCGTGTCTCAAATGTAAATTTTTTTTGCGTCCAATACTTCATAATAAGAGTTATTTTATCCCGCGGCATAAGCAGAGACGTGCGAATTCCGTGTCATTGTTTGGTGGTAGGCTAAACTACAATGGTCTGTACTGGCTTGAACACACTCCGAGATTTATCATTGTATTCCCGCATTACAGGATAGTGGATATTGTACAGTTAACCGTGTACACCGCTGGTTGAACAAGTGATACAGGCGCACCACACAAAGTACCTGTAACCGGCAGAAGTCGTATGGGCGCACGGTGTCTTTAAGGCCAGTCTGATTTCAAACAATACCGCGGCTCGCAATTCATACGTGAAACTTATTTTGCTGAAACCTAGCTATCAGCTAGATGCCATTGATGGAAATTTGACAAACGTTAATGAATATTTCACAGAACTGTGGGCGTGTATAGGAAGATGCAGATCAATAGGACGATGAAGTATATGAATTAAGTGATAAATAGCTATGGTGCTTTTACGTTGTTCTTTGCTGACATACTCACTTACATATTGTCGAGAAAGTTAAAAAATGTGTAATCCGTAACACACAATACACACGGGGTCCGTACGACGTACTCACAACGAATAGTTGGTAAATTAATATAGCATGGGTACCTCGCTGTTAAAATTAATTGTAGTCGTCTGTTCAGTTTTATTTTGCCTGTTTTATTGGCACCAGTGTGATCGCAGTGTTTTGCCTAATTATTTTGTGGTGGGAAGTTACTACTCGGTCTAACAATGCATTACTGAACATTATTGTCTGCTGAACCTTATCCACTATTATCGTTGATGTTGTTGGATCACGTGAAGTGGAATAAATATTACAAAATGGCGGAACATTAGTTAACATTCATAGTTGCTTCACGTAGCTCTGTGGAGAAAAATGGAATACAAACTCGGCGAAAGCAAAATACTTCGGTCAATGAGTTGTTATTGAGAAGTTTTCATGTGTGTGCTGTTTGAAACGACGATTTTCCTATGCAATTTTGCTGAACGTGAAAGTATTAATGCCTTTTATTTACAGGCCTATATATGGTCTTTGAAGAGGACATATGCATAGGAAGTGCATTTAAAGTTTCTTTTACCGCTACGAGTAAACCGACATTAGTATTGTACAATCTAAAAAAATTAGTAACGTGTACAAAGATTTGGTATGTAAAATCATTCGTTTGTAAGGTTACAAAGGCAAATTTGTAAAAATACGAAGGAATTCCTTGTACATATACTAAAAGTTCCAGCCTTGATTTTTTTTTGTAAAAATGACAGTGCATTACTTTGTAGTTTCACATATTTTTGTAAATGTACAAAAGTTTCCCTTGTGAAATGATTTGTTTATAAAGTCACAAGGATTTCCTTTCTAAAAGAATTGAAGTCTACCAAAATTACGATTTTGCGGAAAATATATTGTTATACAAAACCACATACTTTTGAGAGCATTTTTCAAATAAAGTGAATTGTCATTTTCATTGCATGCTTTAAAAAATTAAACAATAAGATTGCCACTGAACTTACAGTGTATTTAATATATATAACTAAACTGACATCATGTAGCATGTGCGTCAAGGTGGTATAGGGTAATATGAGTAGAGGTAGTACCTATGTGCTCGGATTCGTGTTCAAATCCGAATTGAAACGTCATTATATTTTCAAAATAGATTCATAAAATATTAGTTATGGGATATAGTGTTAGATATTATTAAAATAAAACGAGTATTCAAAAGTTAATTTTTCCTCTATGCAAGTACATTCATAAGACTATCTATCTCTTGTAATTAAAAAAAAAACGTAATTTGTATTATATTTGTAATTTTTTTTTACAAAATCAACATTCGTAGTTTTACAAGACATTTCTTTGGAAACTGGGTTTCTAAAGATTTTCTTTTTTGAGTCAACAATTATTTTACACTAAAGCAAAAGTAAATCGGGGAAACACTGTGATATTTAGTGTACGTAGACGGATAGAGAGAAACGGACATTGTGTTTTGTCGTGTGCGTGTTCAATAAAACGCCTGCTTATTGGTTGTTCGCTGTCGTAGTGCTGCAATATAGTTGGGACTGTACGTTCCTGTTTGTTTATAATTGGCTCACAACCCTCCAGGAAGTGTCATATCAAACAAATGTTTCAATAAAAATAGAAAAATTTGTACTCTTACCCATTTATTTACAAGATAGTGTGTTTAAACATATATTACAATAAAATAAATAACACTGCGATCTTTAAACTATTCTTTCAGGGGGTTAGTATTATAAACTTAACCGTTTCAAAAAAGTACATCACTGAGAGCAAATGTTTTTAAATAAAAGAAAACCCTCTTAAGTAAAACAAAAATTAATAAATAAAAAACTAAACACAAACCAGTAATAACAAATTTCAATAAACAAACATAACATACATACGATTCTGAAGAAATATTATTGGTGTATAGCATTTTGAAAATAAGCATCCGACATTGTCAGGAACATTATAAATATGTACTGCTCAATAAGCACTATTAGTGTACCGCAATGGAAAACTTTAGAAAAAAATATATTTACATTTTTTCAAGTACACTCACATACACACAAGAAACACATGGTCATACATACGCAGACTTACGCATTGGAATGTGATATGACCAGTATTGTGTTATAAGCTTCCTTGCAATAATATGCGGATGATTTACATAAACATTACGTAAATACTACATAGGAACACTGTGTCGTTGCAAATAAAACATGAAATAAATTCTGCAACTCAACAGGGCAACAATAAAGCAACCCTGAAAACAGTGTTGTAATTTTTTTAAATTATCGTACGTTCCTTTAGTAATTTTCCGCAATCATGCCTATGTAAAATAAGGTCAGTCATTCACCTTGTTTGTATGTAATGTATAAGTTTCTTTACAATTTATCTGATTGTGATGGAAAGTTGGCGAGTTTTACGTGCGCATGCGAAGGTTTCCGAACAAAAAAGTCTATAGATAGTTAGGGACCCTAGTTTTTTGCGAAAAGAATTTTCCCTTAGTTTGTTTCAGTGTCTTACGTGCAAATCTGCAAGTGTGCTTCATGGTTGTTGGCAGAGTGTCTGTGTCTATCATTTGACTGAGCCAATTACAACCTACTTTCCTGCAACATCACACGTCTGTGATTTGCCGGCAGAATACAAAGGCTAGTAAGAGTTAAAATATCAAATCACTGGCCACGGGTCGGGACTGCAAATGTGAACGTATGGCACGGAAACTAAGTGAGGCAATTTTTTTTTTCGCGAAAACTGATGTCCCTAAATATAGGATGTGCCGTTTATGCGTAACACGTGGCCAACGCGGTGGCAGGACAGCTAGTGAATAGCCATACATTCCTCATAGCCTTAATATTATCGTTCCTATCTGGAAAGTAGGTTAGTTTAACAGGGTAAAAAAGCTGTAAACCACGACTCGTTGCGTCTAATTGCCCCACGCATGAATCTCTTCATTCTGAGCGTGTCGTCACGCGTTGTTGGAGCGGGTCAGGATGTAGCCATCAGCTGTTTTCTTCGGAAAGAACAGAAGCATTTGTTCCAGAGTACGAGATTCAAATGACTTTCACATGAACGTCTACGCTTCGTTCACTCTCTCGCCAAAGATTTCATTGTTGCTGTGTGAGAACATAGGGACTGTCCTCAGTACGATATCATTATTTCTTGCACTTTGGCCGTGTTAAAATATCTAGACTTGCATTTTCAAGTAGTTATACTATACACCTTGTTGCTAGCGACCTGTAACATTCACGTTATTATTTCACTACAAGATAAAATTCACGGGCTGTACCCATCCAAACACGCTACGTGAAGTTATTTCCTCCGAGCTATCGTATCTTTGTGGGATAGCATTACAGGATAGTTGTTTTACTTATATTCTACCATGTCTCCTTCTCACTTACACCACTGACATTTTATAGGTATATTATTTCGCGTGTTATGTTAGAGTGTATTGTGGTGTGTCTTAGGATAGCGTTCCCAAAAATTAGCAACATACGTACTAAGTTCATGTACTACTGATTTAATTCTTGTTTAAACAGAACAATCCCAAGTCAATGTCTCATTCATAGCAAGTCACAAAAAAAAAATTAAATTTCTTTCAGTACTCTTGCCGGTGTTCAACTAGTCACTATATATTGAAAAATATTTCATTAACCTTTATGCCAAAATATTTACTTCTAAGAAATACACAAAATTTCATTCTACCTAAACACATTTCAGTTATAGTTAATTATTATAGGAGCTGCTAATAGGTGACTTACACATAACTGTTATTTAACGCTAGGATACTCAATATGGCATATTTTTATTCTTCTGTAGTCAAACTAACATTTTGAAAGATTCTATTTTGAAATATAAGGCCGTGAAGTAGGCCTACACTTATGCAACTTACATGTTCTTGGTGCTTAGTAAGTGCACTACCTGTGGTTTCTTTATTTAGGAATTTCACACACTGTTAAACTTTACATTTTCATTTTTAAATTGTTACATCTTAAGGCAGTTCGAGCTGTTGAAACAAGAACGCGAGACCGGCAAAGATATGGTAATCTCCACCGTGACTGCATCTTTGCTTCCCTCGCAAAATATATACGTTACATACTTTTAAAGAACAACTGTTTTGAAGAGTTTTTAAATGAAAATAATATGCATACTTTTGTACTTTAACATATATGTGGAGTTTAACTTATTCAAAACACACACATTACTGCCAAACGTAAACAAGCTCGACGTCGCGTATGCGCGCAAAAATGTCTTATATGTAAACAAGATGGCGTCTTTCTTTCACACTTCGTGATATGGATTTACTTAATAATATTTTCGTTATTAAAGTTTGTAGCTGAGAAATTAACACTCAGAATCATTAAATAATCATTGAAAACGAAGAATAAAATAAATGAATCACGTTAATGTATTTGCCTTTTACATACGAGATTGTTTACGAACATTACTATATTTGGAAATGAAACGATTCACTTATTGCCTGGTATTTATATGTAAGTTAAGTGTCTGAAGTAAATAAACAAGTATATTCTATAGACTTGCTATAATACTGTTGCGTGCCATGTTCCTGGAGGCCGGTGGTCGGCGGCTGTTTCGTAACACCTTGAGGGCTGGCCGATGACTCAAAGCCCGGGTGGCTCATAGTGGGAATCCCGCCGAACCTACGTCATAGATACCTGTCCCAACTGCGTCTTAACCCTTCGAGGGTGGCTGACGTGACTGCAAGCATATCCGAAACATGATGAAATATCTATTTTTAGACCCCTGTAATGCGGGGAATAACCGACTGTATGGGCTAGTATAAAAGCACAGAATCGGCACATTTGAGTGAGAGTTCGCTATTGGAAGTGCTAGAGGAAGGTGCTACGCCTGTGGAGAGAAACTGGTGAAGACATCTTGGTGACGTCAAAGTCTACTGTGAGGCGGCAGGCGGCTACCTGCGGAGCAGTGTTGGCGATACAAGAGGACTGCTGCGGCGGGCTGACAGGCGAAGAGAAGGTGCGCGACGGGAGTCGAACAGAAGACCTCAAGAGTGAAGACAGCGGTGCACTCGGGGTGCTGCGCAGCACATGGTGAGCCA